>JAANSN010005987.1:0-11366 GCA_036850665.1 Dicranocentrus wangi
TATCACCCGGTGTAAAGAGGAAAATGGCTGCGTTTTTTTGTGGAGTGTCGCTGTCACTATCTACTCTTGACGAAATTGCATTAGGAATAGTAATACAAAAACAATGCCACAAGGAAAAAAACTTGCTCAAATGAATGTGTTGTTTTGGAGGAATTATGAAGACAGGAGGGGTTTCAGCAGACTGGATAGCTATAGTAGTGGAGTTGTCTAAGGGTATCAGGTTTCCAACAAAGTCATAGTACGGGATGAGGTGGTTCATGTGGCTTGGTTTGTGTTATTACCTGGATTTTGTTTATTAGTGGGGCTTACAGCTTACATCAGCCCATTTTGAATTTGAAATATCTCAACAACTGCAGCAAGCAGGCGATAATATAGCAGGGTGATCGGGGTAGGTTTTAATTTTGAGTAGAGGAATAGAGGATGACATAAACCGGATCTTGGAGGATTCTTTTCAATTCCTATTCGGAACCGATATAGGCGTTAGTTTTGAAGAGTAGATTAATTGATTGTAATGAAGAGGAGATGGTTGCTCATCGACGTTTTTTTAGGAATATGTAGTAGGTGTACACGATGTTAAAGTACTAAAATATTGGCGTTTGACATGTTAACTGTTTCGTACACCAGAAACAAAAAATGACTAAGGCAAACGCTGATTTTTAATTTTTACTGGTCCCGGTAAGTTAAGCTATAGTAGATATGCTGAGATAATGGATTTGGGTGATTGTGTAATCTAATGGGTTATGTCAAGTAGGAAAATAATATTTAAAAAAATTATAGTAATTAGTAATTAAAACTCATTATTGGGGTTTGGGGTGATTATCAAAACACTGCAAATATCTGAATGTATTAATGCAATCGTAATGTGCATTACTAGCCCTTCCTCCACCACCTCAGTTTAAAGCCTACCACCAGTGCATTCCCACCAGAAAGAAATATAGTAGGATGGTCTATTCCCCAAAAGAAAATATCCATTTTTTAAAAGAAATTATATATTACACGAAGCCCGTATACAACCTTAAGAATTGTGTAGTTGAAAACACATTCAATAAAAAATATTACCCAAAAACTCATGTTTATGCCGTTGGATGGGTTGCTGCTGCGGAAGATGATTATGATGATTATTATGGCTACAAAGTATTAGTTTCAATGTTCATCTACAACGGCTTATTATGGCCAATGTTGTTGCCTGGCTGGAGGATGGCGATGGCGATATACCACCTTAACCAAACCATTTTCGTTTTTTTTTTCATATAATAATAGTATGCAGTCCCCATTTTCCCCCCTAGACTTGTATGGTCAATGGGCAGTAATATTTTTCATCTTGTCTCTCCATATTACAGCCCATCACCATAATAATCCATGCTGCTTTGTAATGCCTCCTCTCTCTCCACCACCGCACCATCACATCACCGTTCCCTCATACCTGTGTTATGAGTTGAGCCCAACAACGTTACACAACAACCCAGATTGAAATAAATGTTAAGGTAATGGGTGATGTCTCATCTCCCTCTCCTCTTTCAAATTGGCCTTTTCTTGTTGTTCCTCCTAACTTATAGGCTATCATTTTGACGAGAGAGATGAGATGAGCAACAATGTTATTGTGGTTATTTTTTCCTACCACTCGCTCGCTCGAGTATTATACAGTAATAATAATCATNTTCAAATTGGCCTTTTCTTGTTGTTCCTCCTAACTTATAGGCTATCATTTTGACGAGAGAGATGAGATGAGCAACAATGTTATTGTGGTTATTTTTTCCTACCACTCGCTCGCTCGAGTATTATACAGTAATAATAATCATGATGGCGTTACAAAAAAAGGAGAAAAAAATGTGTTGTTTCTTTTTCTTCGACTATTCCCTCCAGGTATACAAATAAGAATAGACCACGGAATGGATCTTGAAACCACAAAAAGGAAAAACTAGCCATATAATCACAATAATGCAGACATGGATATGGCACTCGCAGCATCAACTCATGTTCGTGGAGCGTACATATGATTATAATTATTATTGCTTTGGATATTATCATATGGCTGGGGATGGATGTAATAATACATTTTTGTTATGGATCTTCTTCACTCGAAATGGTGAACATTATCATTAAAAAATGTGAGGAGAAAAAAATGGATGGCTGAATGGATTTTTCCATAATATTATACTTTGAGTGGTTTCTAAGAAAGCATTAGACACGGGATATGCGGGGGGTTTCTTGAAGAAGATTTCTTCAGTAGACAAAGTTTTATTCGAAACCTATTACCACATATGTGATACTATCATATTACGTTTGGCACATTCACACGTGATGAAAACGAATTTTCGACAAAAAAAATTCTGGGATTTCTTACTAGTTGAAATCATTTTGACGCCGTTTAATAATCTTAAGTATATACATCCTTCACGTTTAAGTGCAGGTTCCTCGTCACTCCGCCTTGAAAACCGAATGGCTTAATATGTCTCGACGAAAAAGTCATCTTCCAAATATTTTCTCTCCAAGTTATGTTTCATTTCCAAAATGGAAAAAGGGAAAGCTCATTCCGGGCTAATGTTTCCCAGCAAAAAGTAATGCTCATTCATATCGTGCTCTTCTACCTTATAGCATACCTCATAGCTCCACACACTATCTCGCCTCCAGCTTTCTTTTCCTAAAGGAGCCCTTCCGTGTTCGCTATCGCACCATATAATTCCCTTCTCTAATGTAATATCCTTTTTCCATTCGCTCCAGAGCTCCAACCGTTTTTTAGGTGCATACTTTCACGGAGGAGGAGGAGGAGATATTAAGCCGAGATGATAATTCCAAAAAAGGAAAATGAAGAGGACCAAAAGCCCCCGCGCCGCTGCTTTTGTCCCCGACCAAAGTTTGGAGTGTCGAGTCTATTGTATTTATTCATGGCTAGCCATAACCCTGCCGTGCACATTGCACCCAAAAAAATGTGTATTCCATCCCGTGTAAATGCCTCTCTCCATGAAATGAAGTCTGGTCCACTCATTTTCATTCCAACTTCCCGAGCACAATACAAGGAAAATAATAAATAGGTATTGCAAAGCACATTTTCCATTTCGAGAGCAGATAACACACGGAAGTTTGTTTTTTTTTCGTCTCGCTATTATTCCAAGGACGGGAAGCAAGTGGAATAATAATGTCAGCAATACTGGAGTAGATATAGGATTTTGTATCGTTATTCTCGAAAAAAGAAGAAGAAAATCTCGCTCGTACAATGCCCGCGCTCTCTGGATGGAGTAGTAGTAAGTTTAGGTATTACTCCAAAATATATATATATATATTTTGTGATGGTTATGGTTTTTTTTTCGACTCACATTTTTTTTCTTCTCTTCCTCTTTGCCACTTTTCCCTTCTAAAATAAATATCATCCTGCCTATATCTGCATCATGGAGATTGTTGCAAGTTGCAAACAGATACACAAAAGAGAGGCATAAGAGAGCGAGAGAGAGAAGTGTTTCAAAAGCTACTCTCAATTTTATATCATCATCTTCCTCCAGGAGCAGCAGCAGCAGGCTTGTGTGAGCTGTCTCAAAGTTCCACCCGAGGAAAACCGTGTGTCTCTACTTATTTTACATTGTTGTAGAAAGAGAGGAGGCGAGTTGAAAGGAGAGAGAGAGGAAGAAGACTAATATCAGTTCAGAAAAAGTGTTATGTATATGGCAGTTGGAGCAGTAAGCTCCAGTTCCCTCACCAGCAGCCCAGTACATTTTCCCCGTTTTTATGTTATAGTTATGTGTATGGGAAAAAAGGAGCTCAGGAAGAAAAACGGTGCATACTTACTACTACTACTTTTCCCTATACATGAGCCTCCTCTTTGCCTTGTCTGTAAAGCAAAGCTGTTATATTCTGTTATGCATATACATACATTACTAACATTACATTACATTACATGTCAGGCTTCCAAAGTTCCAACTCGTTTTTTTACTATCCCTTCTGTTTTATATGGTGGTACATAAAATAACGTTCAACGTTCAGTAATATTTTTTTTCTCCTCGTGTAGTTGTGTATGTATGTATATAAATATAAATATCAAAGGGAAGAAAAAAAGAGACTATGATTGAGTAGCTGGGAGATATGCTGCACCGAGTCTGAGAGTGAGTGAGTGAATGGAGGCAGCAAAAAGATGAGACTTACGCAGGCCGTCCGTATACTATACTCGTTCCTCTCGCTCTCGTATATATGCACTACAACGAGGCAATGGGAATGGGATCGCATAACATTTTCTCATATTACAGTAGTTCCTTTTCGGGGGATATCCACCATGAGAAAATGAAAATGGAGAGGTTTCTGTCTGATATGTTGGCTGCTGAGCCGGAGTAAAGTATATTAGGGCTGCGAAGCGATAGGGCTTGCTTGACTGTGTGTGTGTGTGTGTGTGTATTTTACAAAAAGGTTGTGCACTTCCGAGGAAAGTGGAGTATATAGTGGAGGAAGTGAGTGGGCTCTCTCTCTCTCTCTCTCTGGCTGAATGTATATATAAATTAGTTTTTTGAATGGCCTGACGTTCTCGGAGGAAAGAGGGTTTTCGGGCAAGATATCTCTCTTCAACATCTGTCCTCCATGTGGCCTATCTGCACACACCATGCATATATTCCCATTACTATATAATTTTATAGCTTTTTCTCCCATTTACTTTGATATGCACGACGATGAGTATTGCAGTGGTGATACTGCCGCTGCGCTATTACTAATGATAGAGGGCTATTGCTATTTTTTCTTCCTTCTTTTCTTTCCGCACAGTAGTAGTGCTCCGCCGCTCTGTCTGTCTTAATTTGAGAGTTGGGTGGATTGCTGCTGCTGGGGAATCGAATGGGCCTTGGGTGAAATGCGGGGGAAAGAAGGGAATGGGAAAATGTGATTGGACCAGAGAGAGGAGCACTTTAAAAATATTTTTTGATTGGAAAATAAACTGGAAACGGGGGAGGGATGGAGGGAGGGTGGGATGCGGAAATTTGGTTACACATTTGCAAACTCCTGCGCGTTGCCGTTGCGTTGTTGTTGTTGTTGACTCGATCAAAAAAAGAGTGTTTGATTAAGCGACTGATTTTAGAAAAGTTTGTCGTACTTCACAACCAGTTTAAAAGTTACAATCAATCCGGCAAAGTACACGTATAATACAGATAAGAGTTGCAGACTGTTTGTTGTTATGAATGAGATAAAGAAAACTGACCCATATTACGCATACGTACATGTCGCATGACAGGAGACAGTGTAATACCCAGAAACCAGAAATAAATTGAGAAGGCAAAGCACGTCGTCCGTCCTCTTTAAAGAATGCTCGCATGAGTATTGAGTATGACATTTTTGCTAGTTACTACTGTTATTAGACTTACCTTGTTTCATTGCAAAGCACCAGCGGATTTTCCCAATCACTGCCACTCCGACTCCAAACAGTCAACAAACACAACTAACGACGACTGACTCATGGCAGCTGACTCAGAAATGCAAAAAGAATTAGAGATTACTTGCAAGATGGAAAGCACTATTTGGGAAATTTTCATTCAGGTTAGATTGAAAATTAATACACAGGCTAGAACACCATATTAATACATATATCCTGTGGATAATTAGTAGCTGGAAATTACCGTTGTCGTCTCGTCTGAAGTCCAGATGACAGAAATTTCCAGGTGGGCACACCACACGTTACGTTACGTTACGTTAGTACTTAAAACTAGCAATATTTTCCCCGTGTTAGTAAACTTGTTAATTAGACCAAAGAAGGTTGGTTGGTAAGTGCTAACTAACTATTCCTCCTCCGCACAAGGAGCAAACAACAAGACAGCTAATTTTTCCTGCCGTCCTTTCCACACGACAGCCGATTGTTTAAAGCTGAGATGAAAAGTCAAAAAGTGAAGGGTAACTCGGAAAGCCGGGCATTAAACAGAGCAAAAGGGAAAACCAGGGAACAAGTTTCCTTCCAACAAAAAAACGACGGAGACAAGTGTGTGCATGCATGTCAGAGTTGCATATACAGAGGGAAACTCGGTGGTGGTGGTTGTGGTCTTACTATATACCCGAAAATTTTCGGAGTGTGTGGAGGCTCCTCCATCCACTGTTCCAATCCAACGAAACGAAATTGTACATACAATATTATTTTCTATACACAAAGTATACAAGCGAGGGAGTCGAGTAGAATGAGAATACCCTCCCAGCATTCTATATATTTTTTTTACGGGAAAAGCCCTGATAAACTTTTCTCTCAAAGTTAACTCTCAGTCTCACTCAGCAGTGGCGGTGGTCGTGGTGGGGACTATGTAGCTGACTGAACTGAACACACAATCACAACCCATTACACAAAACCCGCTACTGTGTATCATGAATGGGATGGATGTGGAGTGAGTGAGGCAAAATGAACACAAAGTTCATTGAGAAGTGTGACTAGCAAACAATGCAATGTGGCATTGTGCACAACAAAAAAAGCAATATTCTCCCGTGCATATGGGTACGGGTGTATATAGGAGCAGTAGTACCAGGGAAAAAAACCTTTTTTCGGTGATTTGGTTAAAGAAAGTATGCAATAACCGAGGTAGACTGCGCTTTTTGTTGGGAATAAAAAGAAGGAAAAAAGTGTATTTCGGGTAGAACACAAAGTAGCAGAAGCAGAGTAGCAGTATTGCATTGCATTGTGTCCTTGCTAAAGCCAAGAGGATTTTCATTAGATTGCCGAAGGAATCTCCGCGACACGGGCGAGGGTGACACAGGGAAACTAAGTATATATATATATATATATGTTTGAACAAAGTATGGACGGTTGGAGTGGAGAGGAGAGATGGTGGAGTTTGATACAGAGAATATAGGAATATACGTTACAACGGCGCGAGAGAAACTAATAAGGAGAGAGGCAAAAGATGCTAATTCCTTCCTTCCTTATTGAATATTGTTGTGTAGTGCACAATGTGTATGAGAGTGACGAGGAGAATAAGGTTGCTGCTGTTGCTGCTAATATGCATTCCCCAATACACATAATAATATGTAACCTTTTTGGGGTATACTAGAAGAAATGGAGGAGGCATGGGTTTTGCAGTGTACACTATTGGCTACCTCTCCTAACCTAACTCTTCGTGTGCACACAGTGAGTAAATACACGCTTGAAGGAGGAAAAAAGGGTAGAAAAAAGTGATACATATGGAGAGTGAGTGTGTTATGTTATGCTTGTGTCGAGTTCATTGATCAGAGCGCATGCTCGCGTGAGTCAACTCTGGGAAATTGGGTACAACAAGAAGGGACATTCAGTTCGGGAAATTAGGAACAAAATGGGAGTTTGGATGGCAAATAGGTTATTTCCTTTCAGGTTGCTTATTTTTTTTTAAATACATCCGATTTTATAATGGAATTGGAAGCGGTCAGTAGAGTTTACTACAAAGTGGACGTGTGATCCAGGAAGGTTTTGATCTGGATGACGACGCATGACATGACCTGCACACACGACGCGGAAGGAGAAGGGGACTACAGATGTAAATTCTTTTCTTTGTCTTCTTCTTCTGGAGTTGACGTCTTTGAAGAAAGCTTTTCAAAACTTGTGGAAAAATGGTTTCCATTCTCACTCTACTTTTGTACATATACTTTTAATTTAATATGGAAGCCTGTTGGAGAGAATCATCAAGTTTTTAATTAAAGGGAGTTCTAGCTCATAATGGGAGTCTTGGGTAGAACATTACAGGTAATTTATTAAGCTCATTTCCAGCTCCGTCTTCTTATCGTCGTTCCTATGAAAAAAGCCTAGTTCTGTTCTAGTCAAACTGCTCCTCCGCTTCTGCTGGGCTGCTGGTTGGTAGCCCTCTCTGAAGAAATATTATGTGCATGCCTGATTCAACAACATACATTTTTTCCCTTCTAAAGTCAGACAAAATTACTGTTTTCCTTCTCCTTCTCCTCTCGACGCAGTTACGGATGTACGAGGGTCCATTAAAACTGTCCGAAAAGGCTGTTTTACCATGAGCTCCTGAGCCCATCGACCTTTTCCCCGGATTTAAATGGAGATTAAGGAGGATGAGCATGAGCATCACACGAAAGCATAGTCTGTTTTTGTATACTAACTACTGCAGCGAAGTTGAGATGATATTATTTCCAGCAGCAGCAGCACAAAAGCCAGGTCTCTTTTTTGTTGGGAAATATATGCCCTTTTGTGTGAGGACGTGTCATTTAATTTATTTAATATGTATATCAGTAGGATGTGTGTATTCATGCAGTCTGCGACGTTTTGTGAGGGAGATAAATAGGAGAAGAAGAGAGGCGAGATGGGTATCACATTCTGGAGAATGGGATTATTTGGCTGCCAACTCTCCAACTTCATCAATCCCGAGTTTTCCAAGGGCTCACAATTCACATAACTTACCAAAAAAAAAAACTTGCTTCTGATGGAGAATGGGATTATTTGGCTGCCAACTCTCCAACTTCATCAATCCCGAGTTTTCCAAGGGCTCACAATTCACATAACTTACCAAAAAAACTTGCTTCTGTAATAAGAGAACCGGCGCAGTCACCGCGGTGGCGGTATGGTTGGAGGATTTTTGTCTTGGCAGGTGTGTGTGTGTGCATGCTTGGCTCGGAGTTGAGCTAAATTTGACTTTTTGTCCGTAATGACCCCGTTCATGCTCTTTGGGAATAATTTGTTGCCTGAATTGCATAACTTTCCGTGGAATTACCCCTCCCGTATCATGTCAAGTGATCGTGAGGAAATTGAACTGCCAGGGAAATGGGAGGTTGGTTAGGGTATAGCAAGTTTGTTTAGCTGATTTAGTAGTGAGATGCCAGTGTAATATGCTTTGGAGGTGGGTACATATAGTACGTATAGCACAACACATTTTCTCGAACATTTTACTTGACAAGCCACACCTTGTCTTTCTAATTAGCGGGAAGGATTTTCCATTGCCAATTTTGGTTGTCCGGTTTGTAAAATGTGTGCTGTTGTTCCACTGGAAAAAAATTTTCATTAATTACCCATCCTACTTATCCTAGTTCATTTAGGTCTAGAACAATTAAATTGGCAAAATGAGTATGCGATGAGCCGAATTGACGTCGCTGTAAAGACTTTTTATACACAGCAACATTTTAGAACATGTAGATTGTAAATACGCTCTTAAGATCTGGAGTAATCTTCAACTAAGCTTGATCGTATTATGCGACAATAATCTAGGTATTCCAAATTTAATCCCTGGCCACCTCCTTTACATTGTGG
Source organism: Dicranocentrus wangi (assembly GCA_036850665.1). Taxonomy (NCBI): domain Eukaryota; kingdom Metazoa; phylum Arthropoda; class Collembola; order Entomobryomorpha; family Entomobryidae; genus Dicranocentrus; species Dicranocentrus wangi. The sequence continues at coordinate 9,179 of JAANSN010005987.1, forward strand.
ACGACAGTACCACTTGTAAAACTCATCAAGAGCTGGACATCCCATTCAAGTCTCAAATGGCACAAGCAAATATCGCATCAAACCACTTGAACAAGTTCAATACATTCTACACCTATTTACCGGATATTATTCCAGTTGTATTGTATCCAGCACAAGTACACCTACCTCACAACATAGCCCCATAATCATCCCAAAGCAGAATTCTCCACTTATGCCTATCTGGAAAGAATCAGTAATATTTTCTCATAAAAAAATCCGATAATTAATGACTCTCCAACTCATCTACTCTCCCTCTTTATTCCCATTTCCATACATTATAGCCCAAACAAAAGCATCACAACAGAGGATTGGGATGTGCTTGCCACAACAGCCAAGTATTTTTTTTCTATCTTGCTCAAGAGGTCTCCTTATTCCTTTCGCTTTATGCCATGCCATCATCAAGTTTCGGAGTGGATATATTGCTGGTGTGCATTTTATCCCCAATTTATATGCATATGTGAAGTTGGTCGTAGAAGAGAGAGAAAATTGCATTTTGTAAGTATTCTCCGAATGCCTTCTTCTACTTCTTCCCTCTGAGCAAAGCAGCAGCCCCACAATGGTCGTCGCGTCGAGAAAGAAGCAATTTTACTCTGTTTTAGGTAGTGCCTAACTGCCTCCATTATTTCTTCTTTTTTATTATATGGAAAAGGATCATTTTCCTCTGGCCTTTTCAATTTCAACAATCAAGATCAGCAAACGCTGCCCATATTTCCTTCACTACTGAAACAATTATCGTTTATTTTAATGACTGCGGCAAACCTCATTCTCTATAAAGCACAATAAAAAATACACTTGGCGCATACAATTTTCGAGAGCCGAGTAGTCTTTTTCATAAAATATCCTCCTTTACTGGACGAGGAGGACGATGAGGCTATACTACGGTCCGGCTGCATAATGGATACAACATGTACTTAATTGTGATTTTTTTTTCTCTCTCTCTCTCTCTTTCATTTACATACGTCGTCCACATCCACAGCCTACGACCGTATATAACACAAAAAGGAGAGAAAGAAAAGAGATGCCAAGACGTAAACAAGTTATCCCAAGTGAATCTTAATGGGAATTATGTATATCTTTAGAATTTTAACTAGCATTTTTCACCGAGGAAAACGGGCAATTTAGGTAATATCTTATGTACTGCCAGTGAACAACACTTTGTCTATTAAAAACAAAAAAAAGCTACAACAAAGCCTATATCTTCCTATAAGACGAAATACGAAATCCTTTCTGTTATAGCCTGTTTCTCAATTGGTTGCTGTTATTACAACAATCCCATCCAAACAATATCCACTTAAAGCTGCTTGACAGCCAACAATTGGCTTATATGTATAGTGTGATGTGCACTAAAAATGATTATATTTAATACGAGATGGACCGTGAAAAGAGTTGAAGCCACCAACGAACAAATATGCCGATGGAATGGAGGAGAAGATGGAGGCTGAGAAGAAAAAAAAAGTTGAAGGTAGAAAATGCAAAACATTTTTTTTTCAGTGACAGGTTTAAATTGCATTCAAGCAAGCAGAAGAGAATAGTGTGTGTTTGGCTATTGACATAATAATGGTCGTTTGGAACGGAGGCTGGGACGAAATTAAGAAAAGTTGTGGAGAGTAGTAGAAAATTTAGCTGGTGATCAAGTCACATGCTGCGACAACGTCATTGTGTGATGATGATGTTGAAGCAAAATATAAAATAAAAGTCCTTTTGTTTCCTTCAGATTTTGATCAAAAATGGGGCTCCCAATGGGACATTTATATTTGCTGGTTGCAGTGATGTGTGCTCTTATTGAGTATCTCTTGGAATCTAGTGGTGGCACTCGAAAAAGACCATGACTTCCTTTATGGGCCACAATGACGAATTGCTAATGCCATTATTAATTATATAAAAAAAAGGGTTGAGAATGGGAGCCCAGGACTGCAGTGGGAGACACTGCCAATTAACGACGTTGTTTGTAAAAGGATATCCCTTAAATGAAATGCAAGAGAGCAGCATAAACTGCCCATTTGTCACTAGCACCCTGCCATTATCCTGTCTATAAAAGACTATTAAGTGGAGCAACATTGCTCGCTCAAAATGGGCAGTCCTGTCAACCACATAATTTTCTATGTTATCGTTATTGAGGATTTTCAGGTCGGAATTGCCCATTAATTAA
>JAANSN010005988.1:0-11365 GCA_036850665.1 Dicranocentrus wangi
AACAGTGCAAGGCGGGATTTGAACATTTTGGTCAATCTCAAATCGTTTAGATGTTTCACTCTTGTAAAAGGTTGCAGTTGACTCGGTCCTGCTGCGCTGAAACTCGTAGCCAGTTTTCAACGAGGCGCCTATCTTGGTCTGAGCAAAAAAGGGGATTCCCGCACTGAATTGGAAGTTTACTCCAACGTCAACGTAAAACCGATGATAGTCTGATGTTCCGATGAACCTGCTCATTTGAACCGTTTCTTTCACATCCTTCCGGATGGAGTATCGTTGGCTTATAGTTGCGCTTCCGTTATTACGGAAGCTTTGTGTAGCACCCATCGCCATATCCATTGTTCCACTGGGGCTAGTGGAAAGGTCTTGCAGGTCCATTTTCACAATCTGCACAGTGAGTCTATATCAACAATAAATTAGTTGATTGTCATTAATTTTATGTTAATGTTTAGCCATTTGTTAATTTGCAATAAAACATCATTATTAAATTTGCAGTTGGGTTAGGCATATTTATATTTGGGTCTGCACTCTAGAGTATTCCAGATACATTTACCTGTAGTCCTTTCTCAGAGAGTTGTCGTCACAAGGTCGAAAGGAGTCTATATCATCATGTAGAAATCTGAGGTTGGGCTTGCCTCCTCTCTCTATCCTGGTATATTCTGCTTGGCAATTGGGATAAGAGTAGACAAGTACGCACGTGTCGGTCCAAATAGATGCTACGTCGTTCCATGCCCAACGTGGCAAATTCTGACATCCAGGAATGATTGGAGTGTTTAGTAGGAGTTGTCTATAATTTGTTAAGTCGTAAAAGTGTATTCGGAAATCCCGGTAAGGGCTCAGCTCGGATACATCATCACAGGCGCGGAAGGAGTCTGTGTTGTCCGTGAAGTGAGGTAGCCTAGGGTAGTTCCCAGCATTGAGCCGGAAACTTGTTCCAGTACAACTTGGGTGGGAAAACAGAATAATACACTTGCTTGTCTTTATTGAGGCGACCTTATTCCAGAACCGGAGGGGGAGAGTTTCGCAGGACGTGGTAATTCGGGACGAGTAAAAGTAGTTGCCATAATAATGGTGGTCGTAAAAGTGTATATCTTGGGCAAAACTAGTCAAAATTGAGGTGAAAAGGATAGCTACTCCTCCGACCAAATTCATTTTGATCCCTATTTTGTGTTTGCTGTAAAATAAAATTCTTGGAAGGAATTCAAACCTATAAGCTTGAAAGCTGAATGATTTCCACCGTCTGAAAACCTGGATATTTATACAGTCTGCGATAGCGCTGACCTTCTCACTTTGGTAAATCCTGTAGGGCATATTAAAAAAGAATTTACCGGAGAAGTTTGCCGAATCCCAAAATAAATTTTGCAGATAAGCGTTTCTCGTTCATTGTATAACATTACGAGTCTCCTTATGAACAACAACAATAAGGAAGAGTTTCGCATTCTGGGAATTCTAGTGGAGCTTTGGCAACCTAGATTAGCATAAATCCTCTCGAAAATTTGCCCTTTGAGCCCACATTTTTCCATGGCAGGCGGAAAGGCAACTTTATTTGATTTCGGGATCAATCTTTTGAATGTTAAAATAAACAAAACATTCATGATTCAAATACAGTTTTGTTTTCCAAAATCTGAATTCTCACAAGTGGGATTTAACGTAATCTCTCATTTTTATTTTGTTATACAAAGTATATGTATCATGATAGGGCCCGAGACATGATGTGAACAGCCTTGCGTAATCCTTTTATATGTTATTTTCCGCGAAAGAATACATCTGCTAGTCATCCGAATTCATAAGGTTAAATAGTATTTATTCGTGCAAAGAGTTAAAAATACTTAAATTCCTTCCTTATTCCCTATTACATAGTTAGGAATAAAGCATGGCCCTACACTGACAGTCCATAATCCGATATCTAAAGCCATAAATTAGCGTTTTGGTGTTGATTTTGCGGGATTGTTCCCTAATTGTTACTTTTGCATTACCAATTATCTAATCTTTTCAGCCCCTCGATTAACTCATATAATCAAAAATGCGTTCGCAAGAATCAACACTCTAATACGAGTGCAATTCTTGAAGCCTTACAAACATGGAATTAATTTGCGTCCGCAATGTATCAGCGTAAATACCAGGATTTTCAACCCAGTTGATATAATAATTGAATACCTAAAGCAAACGTAGCAATAAATAAGCTTAAAATCTACATTCAAATGACTGATTTACAGCATCGGTTACCACATGTTGATCTGGCATTTTAGTCATGAAATGCTGGTAATAAGGAATAAGGAAGTAGTTTTATCCCACTGAATGTGCATCATTGCAAAGCACAATAGACATTTTAATTAATCCTCAGAAACACGATCATAAAGGGATAAGTCATTTACAACATGTCTTTCTTAAAACCTAATATTTATATCACTTCAACTTGGCTACATAAATATCATTCAGGTGAGACAGATTCATTTTACATAACAGCACAAACTTAGAAATTACATGAAACAATATCACCGACAAATTTCTGAGAATACATATTTTGCATAAAAACACACTGGCATTGTGATCCCAAATGCATTTGTGATTATAATCATTCAAAAGATACACCCATTTATATCTGTATTTCCACCAGTCTTCAAAAATCTAGATTAGAAGGACGAGTTTCAACGAGGATTACTTTAATCCGATATACGAAAGCTCTTGCAGAATTCTCAGAATGCAAGTATTTTACTTATTGCATTCCCGGCCTGAGTGGGTAACTTTCATTTGATAAAATTTATTTTGGGATTTGTGTAATTCTTCGGCCGGCGCATCATTTCCTTATTTCGTTATGCCCTCAATATTTTACGTACCCTAGGTTGCTTGCATAAAGTTCAGCGCAGAAGAAGGCGGTAGAGTATAAATATCCAGGTTACCAGACTTTGAAAATCATTCAGCTCTCTTAGTTTTGAATTGTTACCAAACATATAATTTAACAGCAAGCAGAACACAGATCAAAATGAATTATCACAGTAGTAGCTTTCCTTTTTGCTCCAATTTTGTCTACCTGTGCCCAAGACATTCCTTTTTACTACCATTATTAAGGAAACTTACTACACTCGTCCCGACTTACCACATCGTGCGAAGCTCTACCCGGGCGGTTCTGCAACAAGGTCGCCTCAATGAAGAAAGCCAAATGTGTCATTCTATTTCCTCTCATCCGGATTGTACTGGAACGAGTTTTCGGGACGAAGCTGAAACTATCCTACATTCCCTCGCTTCAAGTACGGCACTGACTCCTTCCGCGCCTGTGACGATTTTTCCGCGCTGAGTCCGTATCGTACTCGTCTCTTTGACTCTGTACATGTCACATCATCACTAATTTGATTACGGGTTTTATTATTATTATTCTTTGAAATTGTTGGGCCTTCGGATTTTATACATATTTTATAGAGCAAATGTTATAGGATTCGTGGGCGGTTTAAAATAATACTGCCGATATTAGTAAATAAGGAAACCATTATAAGGAAATAAGGAATTATTTGCACTACCTCCAATTTTGTGGATCCAAAACTACAAAAACACGAAACAGAAGCCGATTTGTCGTCCGACAAATATAACATCATCAAAATGCCACATTGTGGAAATACGTACATTTCATCGTCAAATGTAAATATTGATACGCGGGGGTTGGAGTATATAATTGAATATTGGTGTCAAGTAAACAAGATGTAGCATAACATCCGCTGACTCTATATTACCGTAATTACAGTTTATTGTTTTTTATTAATAAATATGCAAGTGTGCCGTAACTGTGCAAACTGTCCTCCCTTCGAGCATCAACTTTGCGCATTTAGACTCATTTCTAGGAATAATGTAAGACTAACGGGATTTATCTGACACCTTGTTTATACGAATAATATTGAAAAGCGTCAACGACGGAATCGCATTTGGTAAAGCCTGTGTCCTTCTCGACTCGACCCCTCCTGTATATAACAACCAAGGGAAGCATCACTATGCCATCCACAAGCTCTATGATTCTCTTTCAGAGTTCAGTTCTATTTTTTCATAGATATTTCACTAATATCCAGCTTTTCATTTATCTAAGTTTCTGGTATATATTTCATTAGTCACGAAATCCTCGTTTCTTTTAAAAACAAGAATTCATACTTTGGGCGAGACTCCAAATCAAAAAGAGAAAAATGTCTTCAAGTCACGTGATTACAGTTGGCCCTGTCCCTGTATTTAATTCAAACTGCTTCAATATACAGCAATTGGAAAACGATGTAGTGGACTGCTACACGGAAATAGTTTATGCGCCCGTTCTGACGGCCAGAAGGACCGCCACCACCACCGGTGAACCACTACTACATAGGGACCGTCCGCTTATTACAAATTCACGCACACAACGAGACTGTTTCGACAGTGTCGACCTGGTGGAAAAGAAGGAAAAACGGCGCGTGTTAGTTATTTACACCGGAGGAACAATTGGTATGAGCCTTGGACCCAATGGAACTTTGGTCCCGATTCCGCACATGTTTGAAAGAACTGTGAGAGCCTTCCCACATATGCACGACGAGGCGTACGCACAGCAACACTTTGGGGAGAATAGTGAGACTCTTTGTTTGCCGTAAGTATATTACTTACTTTATTTGTATCTTTTCGTAACTACTTTAACTTTAGCATCTTCTTCCACCTGTCCACAAAACTGATTGCATTTTTATTCTATAGGTATATGCCTGGCGAAAAGTATCGCGTGATGTACAATATTATTGAATATGAGGATTTACTGGACAGCACAAATATGCAGATTGAGGATTGGATAGGGATTGCAGAGGATGTGAGCGTATGTCAAGAATTCGCAATTTTCTCCTTCATTAATATGTACCTTATAACATTGTCATCATGATTGAAATTTTCCACTTGAAGAAATATTACTCCGAATACGATGGCTTTGTCATATTACACGGCACGGACACCATGAGCTACACGGCATCAGCCCTTTCCTACATGATGGAGAATCTGGGGAAACCTGTGGTGGTCACAGGCTCCCAAATCCCGCTGTTCGAGTCTCGATCCGACGGACGTGACAACTTTCTGGGGGCGCTAATCCTAGCGGGAAACTACTCCATCCCGGAAGTATCCGTCTACTTTGGTCGCAAACTCTTTCGAGGAAATCGAGTAACTAAAGTGAGCTCGGATAGTCTTGGTGCTTTTGACTCGCCCAATTTCTCACCTTTGGCCACTATCAAAATCGATATCCTCGTGAATGACGGTGTCATCTGGCGCCCACAAGATGATGATTCCCCATTTGTCCTTCATGCAAATCTTGCAAAAAATGTAAACCTGCTACGTATCTACCCATCAATCACACTACGAAATTGTGAAAAGTTTTTTGCAAGCACCAACACAAGGGGTTGTCCCTCAAACGTATGGGGCTGGAAACTTTCCAACTAACCGAACGGATTTGTTGGATGAACTCCGCAAAGCTTCTGAACGGGGAGTACTTATTGTCAATTGTACCCAATGCAGTCAAGGTATGCTAAAAACAAGTTAACAATGATCCAGAATTACTGCTTACAAATTTCTTCTACAAAGCACAAGATTGGTTTGTTTGTTTCAAGGATCAGTCATCCGCTATTTACGAGACTGGTGCTGTCTTGCTTGAAGCTGGAGTCATTCCTGGTTTGGACATGACGCCTGAGTCCGCCCTCTGCAAGTTGACGTATGTCTTGGGTAGAAGCGACTGGAGCGCAGACATGAAGCGTGGCGTAATGACCACCTCCATTCGCGGAGAACTTACTGTGCGTGACGGAATTTAAAATGTAAGTCGTAGTATAATATCATATTTGTATTTCTTGTTTTCGGTATCCAATCTTACAATTAGTTTACAGTTGATATTATTTGGTTCTTGTTGGGTGCTGTGCATTTTAAACGAAGGGCGCAGCTGTTTTCCGATGAAAGGTGGTCAATTCTTGTTTATTTGTATCATGGCGTGTTAGGAGAAGCAAAGGAGGCACAAGCAGTTTTGCTTGTGTGGACGAGTTTTAGCGGGAAAAACAAAGGGCGTGGTTGTTACATTGGTTGAGGTAGTTTGATTGCCAATCTTTTATCATATAATTATGTAATCGGATTTTGCTTTTATGTTTGAATGTTAAATGTGAAATAAGCAAAAAACGGATTTCCTCCGATACAAACACCTTGCGTGTCTCGAATCCTAACTCGAGCTCGGTAATCCGTCAGCAAATTACGTAGTCCTTCATCATCAATCGTTCACCAATAATAGTTATCATGAAAATATATTTTCAGAGTATTTCAAGGCTCATGTGGCGGGTTCAGTATAAGACGCGACTGGTCCCAAGTTTTATTAATGTCGCCTTAATGATAACTCAATAAATAAGCGTGCACCCATACTTACATACAATGACGCAACATGTTGTACCTGACAGTAAAAAGGTATATTTACAGTTGGTGAATGCATCTTATTAATGTGTTGAGCATATTAAACGGATAGAAAGATAAAGTTTGTTATAACTTTGAGGTTGATATTTGCAGAGGAATATTCGCTATAAGCTTTCGCTATAAGATTCTACATTGGAAAGATATTCGCTAGGTCAGCCCGCTGGAAATATAATGCTGTAAATAGTTTGCCTCAACAATGCCTGCGGAGTACACACTTCTGTCTTTTGTAATCTTTTATTCGTGTTAACTCCGAAAAGCACATAATATAGTATACGCACGTCTCCCTTAGCCATGTGTCCTGGAATTTGTAATTGGATTTTGTGGATGGCTCCACACAACAAAAACGCTATGCATATAAAGCCATGGGCTTCCCATAATACTAGCTATGTATTAAAGTAAAAACTAGCATTGAAACGACTTAAAATGGAATGCTGATGGTGCTGTTTATTTAATTCACCTCCAACTGTAAATTTTTAAGATAAAACAAAATGTATTGACTATCTAAGGATACATTCTCAATATACATATAACAAACTATTAGCTAACCAAAGTTGAAATTTCCTCTCAGCTTTTGCACCCATTGATTTTGTATCCGTCAGCATGGGCGCTCGTTGTAAGTCCAAAATCCATCATCAAAGTCCTCTCAAATTTCGCCTCCACAGTGTAGCCGTCCCTGTCCCTGACGTACGTCATATCACTCCCCAGCCTTGACCTGATTTCTTTAGCAGAAAGCCTCTTACCAGTATACTCACCCGTAACGTATGCATGAGCAGTATACTTTACCATGTAGTTCGTTCTAAGCTTCAAGGTGGACGAGATTTCGTATACGGTGCAGGGTGGGATTGCAATGTCCTGTGCTATCTCAAATCTCCTGGAAGTTTCACTCTTGTGTGTCGTGGAGGTGGACTCCGTTTTATTCCGCTGAAACTCATACCCTGTTTTCAAGGAGGCGCTTATCTTCGTCTGAGCGATAAGAGGGATTCCAGCGCTGAATTGATAATTTACCCCAACGTCAACGTAAAACCGATGATAATCCGAAGTGCCAACGAACCTACTCACAACAACAGTTTCTTTAACATCCTTCCGAACGGAATACCTTTGGGTTATGGTAGCGCTCCCGTTATTACGAAAACTTTGAGTGGCACCCATTTCCAAATCCTTTGTTCCACCGGGGAGAAGGGGAAGGTCTTGCAGGACCATTTTAAATATCTGCACCGTAAGCCTGCCAAAAAAATGTAAAAAAAAACTATTACATTTTTTTGCAATTAAAACAAGTTTGTTAATATTTGAGACAAACTGAACCTGTAGTCCTTCTTCAGTGCGTTGTCGTCACAAGGCCGAAAGGAGTCGATATCATCATAGAAATAGGGAAGCGTGGAATGACTTCCGCGTTCCACCCTGAAGGATCTTCCCTGGCAATCAGGATACGAGGAGAGGTATATGCACGCTTCAGTCTTGATGGATGCTGCCTTGTTCCACGCCCAGTTTGGTAAATTTTGACATCCGGGAAGAATGGGTTTGCTGAGTAGAATATCCCCAAAGTAGTTGTGGTCAAAAAATTCTACTCGGTAATCCCGGTAAGGACTCAATTCGGTGATGTCATCACAGGAGCGGAAGGAGTCGGTGTCATCGTAAAAGTGAGGTAGCGTTGCATGGTTACCAGCATTGAGTCGAAACTGGGATCCAGTACAACCAGGATGGGAGAATAGGATGACGCATTTGGATGTCTTGATTGAGGCCACCTTATTCCAGAACCGGACGGGTAGAGTCTCGCACGACGTGGTAACTCTGGACGAGTAGAAGTAGTTACCGTAATAATTGTGGTCGTAAAAGTGTATGTCTTGGGCAGATGATGTAGCCAAAATTAGGGTGATGAGGAAAGCTGCGGCGTGCAAGTTCATTTTGATCAGTATGTACTTGCTAGCGTTAAAACAGGATGCTTGATTTCAATACAAAACTACTACTCCAGCGTGCTTAATGAATTGCACAAACTGGAAACCTGGGTATTTATACATCCTTATCCACCTGGCTCACATACCGCGTTGCAGAAGTGAAAACCTTTATGGCATAATTCAAAGCGGATGTGACGGTTGCTGGATAAGTACTTACGTAAAGCCCTGAAATTTTTTTACGTTGGTCATGCTATGGTATATGGAATAATCAGACCGGAATTTATTGACTTAAGGGTATAAAGGGCTTTGCTTTGCTGTGACTCACATGTGTTACGCAGACCAAGTTGAGGGATTATTTGCGGTATATTTTTGTTGAAATCTGTATAACACAACTTTAATTGAAAAAAAATTAGTCAGACTCGCCGACCATTCTCTGCCCTTTGCGCTAAACTTATAGATAGCTGAAAGGGATAAATATCATTATATTGTGGATGTCACAATGATGAATATGATAATCGTAGTGCTATAAACCAAACTGAAGCCGTAAATTGGTTGAAAATACAGCTATTTATGTTTGGATTACACAGACTCCGCTCTAGTCTAAACATTAGTGTTGTTAATGATAAGAAAATATTACTTATCCGAGGATAACCTTTATGGCATATTAAAAAATTCAGCGTCCTCCCGTAGACTTATACTCAACTCAACTCAAGTCTCAACTTTTGTAGATAAAATTTTGGTCATGCTATGACGTGTTATGGAGAATGATTTTATTATCTGCATAAGAAGCAGTGGTTTTAGTAAACAGCGACTCCGGGCTGTGACCTGAGTTGCCGGTGGCTTTTTATGAACCGGTATATAGATCTATCGCAAATTAGACGAGAAGAAATTAATTAGACTCGCCGAACAAGTGTGGCTACAGTGCCTATCTATACATTCCGATGTGATAAAGAATGACATTTCATTGTGGGTTTCATGTTGATAACTGCTGTTTTGCAAATTGATATAACATTGTAATCTTTAATTTTGCATTAGAAGCGCTCCGCTTGGATTTTAAAGGTGGGGATGTTAATACTAACAAAATATTATTTTTTCTTAGGCTTTGAATTACAAAACTAATAGGGAGCTATGCTCGGCTGCAAAATCTCAATATCGCATGTTGAATGATTTGAGAGTTTGTGATCTGCATATTGTACTGTGGAAAGTTAATGTTACTTATTTATAATCGGAGGGGTATAGCTATATAAATTACAAGTACAGATTTGATATACGGAAATGTTATATTCTATCCAGAGCTTGCCTTATCGTTTAGTGGTGTTACCAGCATCAGTCAAATTAACTCACGATGATATGTGTAAAAAAGTATTATAACTGATGGTGAATTCATGAGATCATCACAACGTTGGGTATCTGATGACGCACGGCAGTGTTTGATGTTAATACACGTTTTCATAATGCTGATTATGCTGAATACAGCATGGCATTTTTTATCACATGAGTAGGTGGCAACCCCGTGTAGATGGCTTCCATGTAAAGTCTCTTCCTTTCAGGTTTAGAGAAACAAATTAAGGTAGGAACACGCATGAAAAGGGGTATACTCCCGCGGGTCACAAGTCCAAGTTGGCAGATTATGCTCAATTCCCCAACCACGTGTATTCTTGAACAAGTTAATGGCTTACAACAGTTGATTACTAACAATATGCGCATTTATATATTTTCCTCCAATGCTTTAATCAGTGCTCAACAATAACGAATGAACGCATCCTTTCAAATATAATGTCTACATATTATTACACTGGGACACCTAATGAGCAATGATCAAAGCATAAACATACTAAAGGGTTAATTAGAACACTATGAAATAATAGGATAGGATAATATAGTTTTAATTCAGTGTGAAAATAATAGGCATAATCACTATAATTATCATTCCACTTTAAAAATAAAATCTATATACCACTCGATCTCTTTAGTTTCTGAAGCTTATCCTTTTGGAATTTTATTTTCATCCTTGATCGTTGTTGGGAACAAAGGCTTTTTCAAATGTTCAAGAAGGTCCTGTGTTCGAAAATCCCGTTGCCCTACGTAGTAATATTTTAGAAGTTTGAACTCTGTATTGGCCATGAACTTTCGCAGCAAAATTTTTGTGAGATGAGTGATGTGGGTTGATGCCAAATAAAACACGAGGAACTCAAAAGGTTTACGTGCACAAAAAAAACTTAACTTTGATTTTCTGCAACTTTTAAATTTAACTTTTAACTTTTAAAACAAAAGTAGAGGCGCCTGAAAACCCCTTGGAAAATCAGTTAACAATTAATGCGGATCACTGCCTCCAAATAACAACTACTAACCTGTAGTGGAACTAGAATCCCAAGAATTTGACTGCAACTAATTTTTGCGTACTTATTCGTACGCTATTTAAAAGCCGAGTGGCATGAAAGCCAAAAAATATTAAAGAAAAAAATATTTAGCCTTGAACTCCTCTCCTGAGTGGTTTGAACTGAAATAACATTGAAAGTACGGAGAACCTCAGCATCCAGAGGTCTCCCAACGTGTTTTAAATTACAAAAAGTCTAGTTAGAGACTCGTAAAGTCTCGTAAGAGCTCAAAGTGGACAGAATAGGACATTTTTTCTCCTCTCCAATTGAGGAGAAGAGTTAAGGAAATTAGTTTAAATTGAGTGGGCTCCAGATGTCGGCTGATTCTCAACAATTGTATTTACTATCTAAAATTGTTATAGACGATGAGCAAAATTTGACTAATGTTTTAGAACATTATAAAATTTAGTGAACGGTAAACCTGCCTTTCACATTAGGTTGTGTACACTGGTATACTTCGCATGATAATAATAATAATAATAATAACTTTATTTAACGTGTCAAAAAGCATCAAACATTACAAAACGTCTGGTATCAACGCCATGACACATAAGCAGTACACAAATGTTACTGTAAATAATCATTCCATTATATGTATATTATACCTTAATTCATTTCCAGTCGTAACCATTCAAGCAATTTAGGATTTACTATATATAAATACTATTTCTT
>JAANSN010005989.1:0-11365 GCA_036850665.1 Dicranocentrus wangi
GGGTGTCATAATCATCTAGGCGCGTGATTCAGTGAATCTCAATCAGTATCAGTATTTTAAGCTCCAATAAACAACGCCACTCAGAGTAAGGAATACGTTTGTCGTGCTATATCAGGAGGAGCGGAGGTTGCATGCAGATCGAATGAAATGTTACAATTTTTTCCAATTTACTTTGCCACAGAACACTCAGGCGGATAGCCAGCTGGCAAAAACACCTATATAATAGATTTTTTGTATAAAAATCAAAATAAGATGTAATGAAAACGTAGTGCATGTTTTCACATTGCTACAGCCTGCAGCAGTCCCATTTGACACTGGAATAACGACAATCATATCATATCCAACCATTCGTAGTTGCTACTTCGTATACGCCAGCCATGAAATACATACTTTGATACACACAATAATTGAATTTCTTAAATCAAGATTCAATCGTCACGAGTATAAGACCTAAAAGACCTCTAAAAGCACGAATCACCTGCTGCAGGGTTTGGCTAAATAGCGAATGCTTTCGAACTCGAAGTTATATACTACTTAAAGCTTTCATTAACATCATCTCGCAGCTACAAGGAATTGCCGAAACAGCTTGGTCCATATCATATGAATATATTTTGGGCTCCCAAATGGAATCCTTTCGTAGTGTTAATCTTTTACTGTAACAAATTCCAAATGTACGAAGACAGATCTGCCTAGCTAGCGCCCATTCCAGTCACACTTGAGTAAATTCTCTTTCCCTTTTCCGTCACTTGCAAAGCAAAAGTGATATAGAAGTGTGTGTATGCATAGGTACATAAAAATTTACAAACATACGTACTTACATCATGCCTAGCCAGACAACACATCACGCTTTGCATATTGTCAAATTCTTTTGAGCATGTTAGCCATATCATCATCATATCCTTATTGCATATTAAGATTCCATATAAAGCTGGCCGTGTTCATTTGGCGCGAAGTCAGTCAAGGTCGTACACATTTTTAATAATCACAGTTCTCTGATTCACGTTCAAGATCAGTCAACGCTGATTCATTTTACTTTCCTGAAGCAACTAAACACGTTTTACCACACCGTACCACATAACATTAACATTAGGTGCATATGCAATGCATATCAGGCATTTCTATGCTTACAGGAACTCAAAACACAATGAACCACGCAACTAAAATGGCAATAATGCATGAACACACACACACAAGTTGAGTTTGCCTATACAAATAGAGCATACATTAGGTACCTATGCTGAATCTTACTTGTGTACCATACGATACGACTTTGTATGTGCTAGTGAAGCTGATTGCATATTATGGAAAAGTTGTAATAACTAACTCATACATGTAACCCACGAATGCTTTACTTGCGTATCTCACTGAATACAAACAGGAGAACTCCGGATTGTGGAATATTGAAGCAGGAAAGACAATCGTTTATCATTTACCTTAAACTATATAGCTATTATCTTACTAACTTGTACAAAATTATGAGTTAGCGAGTGCATAATTTCACCTATATTATCAGCAATGTAAACGCAACTATAATTGAATAAATATAAGGGGTTTTTATAGTAAGTTGGAGTTGAAAATTAACATGCTACTTACTTTTCCCTAACGCAGTTATGGCACACTAGATAAAAATGTAGACCTTACATGGTGCGTATGGTTTACCTCGTTTACAAAAATATTTTTTTAAGAAGTATATTAAAATTATGAGGAAATTGGCCATTTTATCATTTCAAATGATACGACAAATACATAAACGTACGTCTTACGAAGCGTCTTAGCTCAAACAGTTGAAATTTTTGATCTAGCAGACAAATTTAGTGGTCGAATTAAAAGCGACAGTAATCAAAACTCATTTTCAAAACGACGCATTTGATCCTGAATAATTTGTGAAGCGTACTGCCTGAAGGCAAAATTGCCAACTTGTACTAAGCACCACAATTTAGCATTGAGTGCCACATGATTAAGATAATCCATTCCGTTCTAAACAAATTGGCGTCCAAATTCTTGAGAACAATTAGATGGATAATAGTTTGAGTTTTTTGTGCAAGCATCATTAAGCAGTGCACAAATTTATCTGATTGGGTTTTTACCACAAGTAGTACTTATGAGCTACATCGACATAAAAATACAAATCAAGTGTATGTTTAGACTAGTAGCACGACTCATCACCCGCTATACTAAAAAATAATGATTTACAATCGATATTGATAATATTATGCTAATAATAAAGCAGATCTACAAGAGTAAGTCGTAGTACCCTCGTTGCAACTTCATAAACCTAGTCCACACCTTTTCGTCCATTACAACCATCGACCAAAAACAGCAACAACACGGCTCTTCTAAAAATCCTGAATTTAGGTGATTGTTTGCTTCGCCCGAGTGTGTAGAAAAACTATGTATTATAAGGGGAAAATCGTTATTAGCCTTGGCAAAAGTTGTACAAGAAAAGTTCAAGGGTATGAAATAATAAATGGCCGGAACGGATGGATTTACAAAAGTAGTAATACAATTTCTATTGCTTTTAACCGAATGTCTGCCCTTGATGCAATTCATAACCACAATACGAATACGTACACACACTTTAAAGGATACATTTCCACGTTCCATATATTTCACACACACACACACACACACAACCAAGTTCCATCTGTCAGTCTACATTCTTTCACTAGGTAATACCTCTCCAACAATTTACAATTACCTACTTTTTTTCTTCGTATGCACTTTTATTTGGATGTGCATGTAACATGCACCAAGTGAATGTTAGTCGAATCGAAATAAGCAAACCATTGCATTTCATCTGCTATACATCGGCAAGCTGCAACCCGTATCCAGTGAGTTCCTGGCTGATTGTGAGTTAGCATAACATAAAGTATGTGTTTATTGTAAATACACAGTGGAAATCCGTTTATTCATGAATTTCATACTCCTACATCAAATGTGCCTACTTTTGTTCAATGTTTTTTCTACTCCCCAATTTTTGACAATTTTCTATGGATTCTCCCTTTTCCACGCCTGTTTGCTACTGCAACTGCTTCGTTCATATTTCCTTGATTTTTTTTCCTTCTCACTCTCATGCCTGTTTGAATCTCGAGAAATGAAAAAATGGCCACGGACATGAAGCAAGATAGTAAGCTATGCTATGCATCTGATCACTAACAATGCGCACGAAAAAAAATCCTGTGAAATGCATCCCAAACTCGAGTGCGTA
The DNA here is from genome assembly GCA_036850665.1 of Dicranocentrus wangi. Lineage (NCBI taxonomy): Eukaryota > Metazoa > Arthropoda > Collembola > Entomobryomorpha > Entomobryidae > Dicranocentrus > Dicranocentrus wangi. The sequence continues at coordinate 3,209 of JAANSN010005989.1, forward strand.
CATAGCTTTACCTGGCCTAAACCGTTTTTAAGTGCACAACTATCTATGTATATTCAACCGATTCGAGATAGTTGGTCTACCAGCTGCTTAAATCAAGACAAAATTTTCATTTGCCATTTGCACTGTGTTAATAACAATTGTAACAATAAAACGTGCTACCTCGTGCCTAGTGCTTAAATTTTGCTATATGACACTTTCAAGATTTTGGCTAGTGCCTAATATCATAATGCAACCTTGTCCCTGGTTATTTTTTGCTTTCGAAAGAAACCTTAGACTTTAGGGTTGAGGTTGAGCCAAACGATTTAAGTTTTAGGACTTTAAGACACGGCATGCTGTTTGTGTTGGATGGATGAATTCCTTCGCTCGCACATATCCGCGTCTAAAGGTAAAGGTTACAGACAAGACATATATATTGTAGACTCAGACCTCGGCTTTGATGCATTGTTATTACGCATAGATCACAACAACAATTCATCGCACTACATGAACCCCAGGTTTACACTCAAGCTGAAACCCTGAAAAATATTTATTTGGGGTGGTGTGCGTCTGATACTCGTCAATGCTTTTGACTGTTGGTATAGGCCCTATAAATCCGAGATGAATCCACAATCCTGTCGTCTCGCAAACTAAGCAGGGAATATAACGAAACAATCCAATTCCTATCGCATTATGCTCACTTCCTTGACAGTCCACAGCCCTCTGACGCTATTACTCCCGAGAGCAAAGCGGCTGCCTATGATACCGAAAAGGATAAACGATGATGGGTTCCACAACACTCCAATTTCTGTGCCGAACCAGTAATAATCGGTATCAAGTTCACTCACATAATCAACCGTGAATACACACTGTCGATTTTGAATGCACAAGAGAGGAAACTGCTGCTTGGTGTGCCTGTGTGAGAGCCTTTTAAAAACCTTTTCTTAAACGCTGAGTTTCTCCATACCATAATCATCATTATCATTACAAACCACGTTAATCATTAAGAGTAGAAGCAGCTGCTTTTCGTGTAGATGCTATGATGCTACTATTCCAATAATACCATTGCCATTGCTGCACTGCACGGCTGATTATGCTGATCCTGCCAAGAAAAATCCATATGAGCGACTACTGGTAACGTGCTTCTCCTATTTCAAAAGTCTACCAAAATCTAACCAATCCAAGGTACACATCAATTCGTACCGCCACATAAAGTGTTATAAAAGTTGGATTCAGCTGTATAGCATACAGTCGTGTGATATTCCTGCCAGCATCATCATCATCACCATTTTATACACTCCGCATCTTGTCGTCTCGTCCATGATGCAGAAGCTGTATACACCTTTAATGGGTGGGTAATTTACGGTTGAAATTCTGAGAATAAACCAACAGAAAAGAGCTCACGAAATATCCTTGAGAGTGAGCTGAACCAAATCCAAAATCTCACACTCCCATTCTCCAAAATTTTCGAGTTTAAAATACATACTACCACATAAAAAACCATGTTCATTATTTTCATATTAATGTGCTTTCAGTTTAGACCTATAAACTGTAAGATGTATATATGCCCTTTATATTTCCGTCCGAATAAGATTCATATAGCATTGAATAACCTCAACCTCTTTCTCTTCCATCACGTTTTACATACATGCAGTACAATTCAAGTTCATGGAATTAAAAATAGCTCACCGAGCACAAGTTGCTGTATCGGAAAAATCAGCGTTGGCTGGTAAACACCTCGAGAGTTAGTATATGCATATGTAAGTATGTGGTATCATCATCAGGATGTATATATTTTTACAACCTGATTTCAATTCCATATAACTTGTACCTTGTTATTTTTTTCGCACACTCATCACCGCGTCTCAACAGAAGCACCCCTACTAAAATATCTTTCTAGTTTGATATGCACCACCTATATGCATAAGTAATTATAATGAGGCTGGAAAGCGACGATCCACCAGACCCATTCCTTATAATCAAGGAATGCTATCAAAAGCACTAACTACGTTTTATACATATTTGTAATGCGAGGGTTAGTAAGATTTCTGTTAAAACACTAGCAGCTGTTGCTGTTACGCTGATGCTGTTTCAAACGCAAAAGGCAGCCAGTCTTTGTAGTTTATGCAGATCTAGTCGCAATTTAGTATGAATCCATAACTTGTCTTCAATTAGGAGGAAAAGCGATGTGAAAAACAATGATATGGTGATACCTGAAAAAGTATGAGTAAATTATTATTTATTGTTATTGCTACTTTACATTCACGACGATGATGGTACTCTTCTGTTTCCAGAATACAATCTAAATTTATTCAGTCAGGTAAACGGAATCTTAATTTATTCTTTTCTGTCTACATTTAGCTTTTACGTGTCAGATTCGTACTCGCATCGCAGCCAAAGTGATCTTCCCATCGGCAGACCACACTGTGTGCGCATTTTGCCTTAGTCGCATTTAGCTTGGCTAATTTCTTGATTTTTTGGTTTTCTCATGAAAAGCAAACTTATAGGTTGAATCATTATTGTGTCAGCTAGAGAAAAAATCCTACTTATTTCAGAAAAAACCTTGAGACCTGACGACGACTCTTTTGACTGCTTTAACAGCACAAAATTGGGCCGGTCGCGGTCGGTCACAAAAGTACAGAAGATTACGATCATTAAGCATTATAAGAGACATGCGTAGGTACATTACTAGAGGGTACATTGCATGCACTGTAAAACAGTATGACATGTAACTTCTGGTCCGTATTTTCTACTTATACATATCACACATGCGGTTGCAGCATGATCTCTCTGTTAGAATGATTGCATTCTCCCTAAGATTATGATTACCATTTGATGATAATGGTGCTTCAACACTTCTCGGAAGACTTGGTGATCGCGAGGAGGATGAAGAGCATAGACCATTGGCAAGCGTGCTTTACATGAAAAGGGCAAATGTAGCAAAAAAATGAGAAGTTTATTAGCCAACTGTAATAATAGAGTAGTGAACCAATTTAGAAAATTCACTAACCAACAAAATATACTTCTCCGTTCACTCGTGTATCCTTTACCACCCAACATAGGATGACGATAGTTTTAGGATCAGCAGGCAGGCGATTGGCACTTTTCAGAAAAAAATGCTCATAGCGAAAATTTCATATTTTTATGATCCTACAATAACCACTCCAACGCTATAGTCCAAACTCACAATGTCAGTGATTCATTACGTTGCGGCTGCTGTGTTCCTTTGAATATACCATACTTATTTCTCTCCTTCCTCCACCTTTCATTCAAGCGAAACAGCCTCATTTTTCAAATCACTATTTCCGGTCCATTACCTCGGGAAAATTTAGGATTTGGATTTATATCATCGTCCATTCCATACACATAAACATGGATGTATGGATAGGCATGGCCTAAAACTACCTCAAAATTATTTCTCGTCTCATGATAGATAACAAAAGGAGATTACGTAGGTTTTCATCACATTTTCCTCTTCGTTGTACCTCAGTACGGTTCCTGAAAATTTCTGAGAAATAGACTTCGGCACCAATTACACTTGGGAGGACACCTACAATTTCAAAAGCCACCATGCTCTCTATGCAAACATATTGGGGTTTACTGGAAATGGACATTCACTACATGGTCCTGACTTTCCATGCTCGTCGTCGGTAACCAGATAGAACCAGCAGCAGGCTACATAGATTTATATCAGCAGAAAAAATCCCATTTTACATGATCCGAAGCTCTCATTCCTTCCGTGTTTTTTTCATGGATGAGGATGAGCGGATGCGTTGTGCAAAACAAGCCTATATAGAATACTTGTGCAAGTGTGCAAAACCACTTAACCTGACTGGATTTGCAATCTATGCAAATTCACAACGTCGTTTTGTTGCCTACTTTTAATTTCTTACACACTTAATATACTTAATTCCTTCAACTCGGACCAAATTGTGATTTTATTAAGCCAACATTCCAGCCTCCTCTCTTCAAAGTGATTAATGTGGAGGTTGTGTTTGATGAAGCCATCCTACACATTATAATTTTATAATGTATATATATAACTCATTATGTTTCTACCTAAAAAGCTAACCAACCACTAGAACGAACAAAAAGTGTTAACATGGATCATGTTCACGAAAAACACGATGATTTGATACGCGATCCATTCCATCTCGAACCCAAACGAGCAAGAAAGTAAGGAAGTAATAATAGCAAATTTCAACTCCAACATAATATCCAATACTAGCACAACGCGTCTGTTTATACGCTAGTACATTATTACCTGTTTCTTTAACTAAACACAAAATCATAATAATGGTATAAATGGTAATATAACTGCCCTTCCTAAAGTTACTTTTGCTTGCAGCAGTAAGTTCGCAACAACTCACATCGCACACCAAACAGCGAAACGAGTCAACAACCAAATTCTCATGTGAGCAACGTGTTTGTATAGTGTACGTACGTACGTATACATATATGCATATCGGCCTAAGCAGACGTTAACCTTGAGCTCTTGGGACCTCAAAAAACTGCTCATCTTTTTTCCTGGGTATAATATATGAAACAAGCAAATCGTGTCTACATGAACGAATAATAACAATAATATACGGCTGTCATATTACTTTTATTATCAATACATGCGTTCAAAAAATCCATGTAGGAGCTACACATATATAGTATTGTATTTTACGATGCATTGAAAACTAGAATTCCAGTTGGTACTCTGGTCGGTACAAGAAAAAAAAAACAATCAACATGATATCATACGCAACTTGATAATCCACACACAAACTACGAAGACTCAAACCTTTTATAATGGTTATAATGCATGATATTATGGTAGACTCGTTCGTTGGTGGTGACTAATTATACCGGAATACAAGATTCTCATCAACTTCACTCCTCATACAGACACACCACACCAATTCTTCATCATCAACCACTCCGCTTCCTATTTTCCATCACTCATTCATCATCATTAACATAAACTGAATTTCCAGATTTTTCAACGGAAGCATAAGCTACTTTTGCACGCAATGTTGGACAGAAACGCATGGATTTTCGTATGAACATTTTGACTTTTACGAAGTACCTACGAATGCGCATATGGTATATCTGGGGTTACACAGGAAGAGGAAAGGTTAGAAAACATTTGCTTTAATTACAATGTTAGATCCGTTAATCATGCCTTATTGCTTATGACAGCTTCAACATGTGTGTTATTCATCTACTTATATTCATTAATTGATATTTGATACTTAGGCATTAATAAAACACAGCAAGCCGCTCTTATAGAATCACCAATGAAGCATGTGAATTTTGGGGAAAAGGTCCTCACAAGGAAAAGGTCTGGTTGTAATGTTAGGTGCGATTTCGTGCTCAAAAATTATCTACCTACCTACATAAAAATGGACCCAATTGAATAATAAAAATTCACGTTTCTTGACCTGCTCCTGGGATCTATCTTGCCACATGGCACTGCAACAGCTTTCCTATCAATAGTCCCGTCACCCGTCATGATTATTCTCCGTCAGTTACTTAATTTATGGCGACCTTCCAGCATGACAGCACTAATTATCCCCAAATCAAATCATGCGGACTCACCTTTCAATACTTTTACTTAAAGATGTACTACTTGCGTAAAAATTCCAAACAACATTCACAATTCATAGCCCACCTAGGTCACTTTGCGAAGTCGGGTGGTGACATTTTTGCTTAATATCTTCACCTTTATCACTATCCTTTTAGGGTGCACGCCATTTAAAACATGCAATTCAAGTACACGTAAAAAGCTGGCAAGTACGATAAAAAAAAGAAGCGTATCTACTATCATTATTCTTAATTAAAAACAAGCAGCCGGTTGCCTGACTTAACTATAGGACAGATGCAAAACAAGACAACACAACCCCCATTTCGCAATAGTTATACTGGATTCTAAAGAATTGCTCATTTCCCGAATTCACAAAAAACCTGATGCTGCTGCTGTTACTCACACCACACACTTGCAACCCTCATCTCACTTCAGTCAGACTGGATTGGCACAAGTTCCTAGTACGAAATATGCATGTTTAGTTGGCCGTGCAATTCATAGAATATCAGTGTTGTAAGGGGTATCCACGTAGAGCTGAATACAAATAACTCCATATTTTCCACAAGCATCTTTCACTAGGAGGCATATTTTGCCTGTCTCTTTCACTGAATACGAAATGAAGTGCAGGAAGCAATCGTTCCATTATTGGCCACCAAAGACGACTCACATCTCTTGTATATAATTATTACGTTTGACACATTTATATGTAATTGAAATCCCCCGTTTTCACTTGAAGTAGATTGGAAATTACAAAGAAAAACTCTGTTAACTGCATAATGTTGTTGAGGGGGATGTTCAAACATCTATCATCCAACCTAATAATCTTGTTCTTTACTGAATATTCGTTGAATTCTTGTATACGTCACGCGATGAACATACGCTTCTATTATCAATTCATATTTTTAGTACAAGAGAGACTTGTGTTATCTGCGTGAAAAGAAGATAGACGTGGTATGACTTTTGATAGATAAGCATTTATTAGAAAATCCGACAGACTTGCCTTTCTACATTCTGCCTGTGGCCATGTAAATTTGCTGTTGATACCACTTGTGCAAAAAGCAGTGGCATCCCAGAAATTTAAACATGACACAGTCGTATTAACCATGAGAAATTAAAACTGGAAACTTCTCATGAACCCGACCTTGTCTTCACTATTATCTCGTCTTGAAGTAAGCGAATTGTGAGCTACGGCGCTGCTACTTCTACTATATAGTCCATACTTAGGAAATGAAAGTGTTTTAAGACTGAACACTTCGTGATTTCTATCGAAGCCAAATTCTCTCTCGTCAAATTCCTAAGAAAAAGTGTTCATCTCATCGCAAAACACAGTCCACATCATCACGAGCTCATTTGTGAGGAGCACAAGCCAGCCCTTTAATTACAGGATGAACCACTCTTTTATTACACTCTGAATGCATTAACCTTCACCATAACCTAGGTATACGTATGGTTAAAAGGTGCAATGTGCAATGCTTGCCAATTTGTGTATCTGGAACGAAAGAAAGTATATATAGCGTTTATGTGGAAAAGAGTTAAAGCAATACATTTTTTCTCATAAAAATAATTATGACCAGCACAAATTACCAAAACACCAGCCTAGTTATTACGTTGGTATCAATATATTTCCACCGATTACTACAAGTAAACACTACGAAACCAGTTTTCCCCAAATAGATTACAATTACAATACACATACATGCAACCATTCGTTTACTCGTCATCGTCATCTCACAAAATCCAGGAAAGTCTGCTTGGAGACTGAATTCCAACAACATATGAGTCTGGCTGGGACTTTGAGCGAAGAGTGTAGTAGTAAGTTCATGATAGGTGATTTGATGGGGTTCGCAAAACACACTCATGCAAAGAATAAGCAATTCAAAACGAGTGTCAAAAAGGGTAGTCAGCGTCAGACAGTCATGCATACACAATATGTATGGGTCGAGGCGTCAGTCTCCATCCTCTGTCAATTATTACTCATGATGATGCAAGTATATCTATCTACTACATCTACCACGTATACCTCCTATAGTTATCATGCAATTCTATACAACCTCCCACATCAAACAAGCCCATGCCCAAACTTTTGCGAAAATTAAGAAACTGAGCTGAACAAAATGGCCAAGGTAGTATTGAAAGTACGTAGCGATTATTTCATGATGTTTTCATGATTATTAGCCAGTACGTGTTTCACAAGGTAGTTCCTAGATTTGTCAGCAATTTAATAAGGAAAATTGGAGAAATCAATCCTTAAAAGACAGATTAACAATATTTGCGACCTTATGACCCTTCTATATTTCTTCAAATTTCTCCTTCACCAACAATTTTTCAAACGAAAACATTAAAACAAAATCATTTCGCTATTAACTTGGTTAGTTAACCTTTCCTTACATAATGTCCAACAAATTGAATATGAAACAATAGACTCCTAGAACAAGGACAGAAACACGAAAACGCATTAAGGCTACAGCTTTCTTGACTTCCTACAGATTTGCATAATTCTGCTGACCTCAACTGGGTGGTAAGCTAATGCCGCAACCAGCGCAAGCATGCAGCGCGACGCATACAGATAACCTTTTAGTATGTATTTATCCGATAAGAATGCATACAAA
>JAANSN010005990.1:0-11362 GCA_036850665.1 Dicranocentrus wangi
TCAAACTATGTAGTAAAAAAGGGAGAAAGAAAAACAGAAAATCTGAATGATTGCCTATTTAGGGGAATATTATTGAAGATGGCTGATTGCGAGTTAGATGTGCTCAAACCAAAATGTGCGTGTTGGCATGAACGAACGAATTTCTTTTTACATTTAACAATAGCACAGACTTTTTCATGGTTTTCCGGTTTCTGGAGAAACTTGAGATCTGTAGCTGCACAAGTTTAGTGCTTAAGCAGGACTGAATTAGAGCTCGCGGTCTTCCTGGTTCTTGTTTTATTGTGTTTGGCCCTATTGACCATGCCCTGCTTATAAACAGAATCGTACAATCAGAATCCACATCTTAGGGAGAAAAAACCTCAAGCGACAATTTGTGATTTTTCACGCAACCTCCCTTTGGAATTAGAACGACAACAAGAAACAACCACACGTGATCACTTTTTTTGTCCCCAAAAATGCCGACGATCCTCAAGAAATGAAAACAACGACAAGCGCATTCATATTTAAATTAGCACATCCAACCCACTGGGAATTTGGGATGACGATGGCTCCATTTTTCACAGATTTATTGCTCTGTGGCAAGTTCATATTTTGTGGGAAAGTCACACTCATTTCCATTCCTCTTTGAGAAAGAGGACACCGAAAAATGTGTAAAAGATTGCTTTTAAAAACGAAAACTTTACATTTCCTTCTCTTGATACGTTGCTTGCGGTCGCAAAACAACAACTTTGACCTAGTTTTTATTCTTTCTCTTCTCTCACTTTTTTACACGCTTTTTGTTGCATTTTTATTAACAAAAAAAGCCATTCGAGATAAGTAGAGGTATACAAGTATACCTATAGAGCCTCGATGTGTGCATAAAACTCATGGTTTCGTTTTTTTCTTGTGAAAATCTGCATTTAAAAGCAAAATGTAAAAGTGAGGCTGATGAAAGCACACAGGAGTAAGGATGCCAGAATATTTGTAAGAAAAGGAATCGTCTTCATATATTTTGTATATTTATATATAAAACAAAATTGTGATTTAAACATAGTCAAGGAGTCTAACAAGACGGATGAAACATACCCAAGCACAAAATAAATTACAAGTTTCGTGTAGTGCCAGCCAGTGCGAGTACAGTTCAAGTGGAACCATTTGTTTGATCTTTTATTCAATGCGGCTCCGTCTTTACCGCAGTGCTTGGAAATATATGTATAAAAAGTGCAGAAGCCAGGAAAAAGTTATATTTTCTTTGATGCAATTTTTTTCAGCTTTTCACCACACAAAGAAAACCTTTGAGTAATATGTGCTTTTTTACAACTGCATGTGTACTTACTCATTCATTCATTCATTCTATACTCTCCGCACTGTTCAGGTTTTCCTAGTGAGAGGAATACACTGCTCAGATTTGTCTTTCAAGGAGTTTAGGAAAATATATTACTCGCACATTTCGGAGCGCACAGTCCATTAGCGAACTTCATTGAAGTTGTAAACGGTTACTCTGTTTTTGTAGCTGGTTGTCAACAACCAAACACACTAACAGTAAGAGTAAAAGCAGCAGCCTCGGCCTGTAAGTACTGAGGATGCCGGAAAAGAGTAAGATTTCATTCACCCTTTCAATTAAAGTCAGCAACCTTCCGCATTTATTGACAATGAGAGGAAGAAGGAAGGAAGGAAAAACGGTATATTGATTCTTGATACCCACACGTCACATGTCAAACTCGGAGACGTGTTAATATGAAAAGCTCATAATTTTCTCTGAACTGGTTTGAGGGAGTGAAAAAAAACTTCTTTTGAAATGTGTGGCGTGATTTACGTTAGAGCTCGCGTACAATCCGCACACACAACGAACATGTTTATTCATGAAAAATACACGGAATCGGAAGTGAACACTTAAGCCCGACGTACGAGCTTTTCAATACCGGGCGGGATAGATGTGTGATGATAATGTAACTCAACACACGTCATTATGTTATGCCTACAACTCTTTCCACTCAGCAGCGGCTTCACGTTTCACGTCTATAGCGTACCTACACAGGGTTCGTAGCATGTGGACTCTGGCAAATTACGACATCACAGTCTACCCATTTCGTGTCAATTGAATTTTCACTCGTCCTCCTTCCCCCTTGCCTTCCTCTTTCGCGTTCCCTGTGTCAGTCAGCTACGAAGCTAAACGTTGTTAGTGAATGAACGAAAATCAAGGTGATAAAGCCGAATACGTATGTGACTTCAGAATGCATATACCTACCTAAGCTTGGTTCTGTCTGTGAAAATAAGAGGAATCAGGAGGGTTGCTCGCTAGTCGCCACTTTGCAGAGACACGCACTCATTAGCTAAATTGCATGTACGTTTTAACATACGGAAATGAAACTTATTTAATAGGCACTAGGCGCATTCAAGCTTGCTGAATGCCTAGTCGCCATCCAAGCAAAATAACTGAGTTAGTCGCACCTTGAAACATGTCGAAATGAGAGGCAAAACATTCTGTATAAGTGGCTCTCACAGTTGCCAGTAATGTCCAGTCAGCAGTGTACAATGGTTTTAATTAGGTAATTGAACAGAATACACATATTCCCAGATGGAGAGAGACAATTGGAACTTGTTCCTCGTTCATCACGTGATACTTGCTAGATTGTTGAAGCTCCATTTTATTTATTGCTCATCGTTTCATATAAGTAGGCACAGCGATCTAGCCAAAAAAGAAAATGTATGTCGGTTATGCTAGATCTCCTTGCCTTGCCTAATTAGCCAATGTCTATAGGGCATAGAGGTTCGCCTTTGTACCTTATCCTCCACTGAAATGCATACAATGAAACAGTACAAAAAAGGGTTGATTATTACAATGTTATACACTTAGCGTCCTTTTACATTTAACACTTTGGGACAAACCTCAAACTAAACTCGTCATGCTACCGTTTTGTTGTTCGGTAGGCTATCTCTGTGGGAAAGTAATAATAATAATCATTCGATGAATGAGCAGCCCATTAAGTAGTTGTTACATGATCCTGAAGGGACATTGTTGTCCTCCCTTGACTGTCATATGAAGCTGTAAACTTTGAAGGCAATATCAACTTTCATTGTCTATGCAGCATTGCTAAGTACCAAGCACCACATATTTCATGGAAGATTCAATAGACGTCGGTAGCTAAATCGGCATAATTTATTTCAGTGTTGACTGACAATTTTGTTCAATACGGGAATTAGAGTCAAATTAATAGATTTAATTTACTCGAACACTAACTTGTAAAATCCTTGCTTATATTTTTCCTAAATACCAATCAATTTGAGTATTTTTAATGACAAGTGATTGACTGGCAAACTACTAGTGATCACCTTGTTGGGAACGTGTTTCATTCTATATATTTCATTTCTATAAGAGGATTAACCTTTTGAGTGACTGCCTGAAAAAGTGGTCTGTCATTTAAACTCCTTCAACTCTGCTAAAGTACTCCGCTAATTGTAGATTCCACCGCAAGTTGGTTTTTGAACGTGGGACCTAATAATGATTTGCAATTAGAATATTCCAATGCATGTTAATGAATTCCATATTATTCCATGCTGTATACAAGATGTATAAGGAAATTACGAGTAAAAAGACGAAACTTGCTACATTATTTGTATAATGCTGTTAATAAGCACGCACGTATTTTTGAAAATGATAATTAACAAAGCATGTATGGATAGAAAGGCGAAACGGGAAAGATGTCGGATGAAGCATTTTTGTTTATCAAAACTAATGTTTTTCCTCGTTCTAAAAGCAAATGGAACTGAAGTAAAATGTCCATAAATTACTCTTTTTCTTTAATTACTCGCATTTTGTGAAAAGTCAAATAAAAACGAAACGCTACTCGATTATTTCAACGTGTACGTGATCCGAGAGGCGGAGCATGAGAAAGCTTTAATAATAAAGTCTGAATTTCAAAGCACGTAACGAGCATGACAGTATTCAATAAATCACTATTTATACAATTATTTAAATCCCTAAAGCAAAAGTATGGGAATTGGTACCCGAGAGCAATAATGAGCATAATAATCTCAAGCTTATATATATACGCTCTTTTGACTCATCTTCATCTCTCATTGTTATTAATTAAATTCATAATGATATATTGTCAAATGTTCAATTTTGATTCGACTTCTGCTCTGAAAATGTTCATGGCCCGAAGCCCGATGTCGAATTTGGAATTTATGCAAACCTTAAAGGTTTAGTAACGGAATCTCATTTCAGCTATTGGCTATTGACAATGACCGCCTTTCCATGTGTTATACAATGTTTTTCATTCATATTAAAAAGCGAGTACATTCATTCATTCATTCAAAAAGTACATTCATACATAGGTATGCATTGTTGATAGAACAAAACTCGAAACGGATATACCTCTACTTGCGTAAATCAGAGAACAGAAGTGTGGGACTAGCGACTGGAACAAAAAATGTTGGAAGAAAGTACGGGCGTAGGATGTACAAAAGTTTATTAACAAACTGCCCCAAAGTTATCCAATTCCTTTTCATTTGGATGGTCGCAGAGTGCGAACACTCGTGCACTCACTTATTTCTAGTGTGTGTGGTTTTCAACTTCAACTTAAGCCAGGCGACATGAGGAACGACTTCAAATTAGCCATCTAACTTTAACGTCCGGCGCTAAAAGTTGTAATTATATGATGTCTTTTGTTCTACGTACTTATACACTACTATCAGGACCACACATCAGGATCAGAAACATGTCGTCCTCTTTTCACTCACGGAGTCTATAAATGCACTTTCAGTTTACATTGGTATACCTATATTCACCTACACAAGATGTGAACAAGCAGCAGTCTTTTTTTCTGTACAAGCTTAAAAGCTTGGTTCTCATTAAGGAAAACAGGATGAGAACGCTTCCGTTTCAACTATGTTCTCTATATAAAAAGTACTAAGACTCTCCTTGGGGGAAAGATGGTTTCTCTGATTTGGAGCTAGATTTGGCTGGTGACAAGTGACAAATGGCCACTATGTATTTGGAATTTGTTTAGGTTTAGGTCTGTGCAATATTCATGCAGGTCTGTCTATTCTGTGCAGATAATATGCATATTTTACGTTGCACCACAACAATACCTTTTCTAGTGTTTTAATTAAAGTCTGCTTTAGTTGGTGTTATTAACGTGCTTTAGCATACAAACCCCGTTCATTTTCTCATCAGTTTATGTTACCATCTTCATGCTTCTTCTCATGCAATTCTGTTTGCTATCGGTTTAGAAGAGTAATTTGATAACGTCAATCTTATATGGACGTATATTAGTATAGCTCTAATTCAATTTTCAAGTTATTCACGTCGTCTACATGTTGGGTCCCCTTAGATATTGGCGTGTTTACCGAAATTACAGACTGTCGACTCCCTAACTCATCGTCGGCTTATCATTAAATTCAACATTGAAGATTCTGTTATGGGGTGCGCCGAATAACTCTTTCGTCTCACTCCAACAAGGGCCAGGAAGGGCTTTATCTATTCAAATAAAGTAAATATGTAGTCGTTTACAAGATTTTCAGCAAACTTAACTAGTTTTAATAAATCTTGTCCATTTCTTTGGACAAAATTCCACAGCATTAATGTCATCATATCATCACGAACCATGGGTTGGACCAGTGAACTCGATTAAGTCAGCCCTTTGTATTCCAATAATCTCCTGAATAGATCGATACGGAATCACGGGTTTCAAGGTATTTTAGTTTTTGTTCCAGGTTTCAGCTGCCAACTCTATTTCCAAGTCGGCAATGGAACCTGCTACAGTGATCCCACAAGGAAACACTGCTCGAATGTGCAAGCTTACTCAAGACTGTTAATGTAAGCACTAGGGAAAATTCAATTGTAATGTATTTTATACGAGATTTTTGCGAAAGTGAAGTGAAGAGGAGGATGTGCTATTACAGGTTCACAATCACAACCCACACTTTCCCAAATGTCATGTAAGGCGATAAACCAATATATACTTTGGAGTAGGTTGTTCCTTTCATATTAGTTGGAGTGGAGTGTGCACAGTCCGAAAGGAAGGATCGAAGGATGTATTTTCGTATATGCTGTGCAACTGATATATTACTGGGAGAAAAGCGCTTTTCCTGAATTCCGTCCCCAAATCCCAAATCGACTTTCACAAACTGTGAACATCCATCAAGATAGCCGTGGGCACGAACCACCAATGCACGAATATCATTGAATTTCAGAGCAATCATGACACTCACATCAGATCGGTACCCGTGTCAGGATTGTTGTCGAAGTGACATTGCGTGTACCATCTGGGCCCAGTTGCTAGTTTCACTAGAAATTGACAACTCAACTAGGCAAAGATGAACGATGTCATTAAATTATGTGCTAGTGGAGGTGAAGTGCAACAAGCGGATTATTTGAGGAAATGCGTTTGAATTTATTTCGTTGAGTATGGAAATACAATCTCATTTGTAGGAAAATTGATGATGGCTATGTAAAACTCATCAAAATAACACTACGCGTGCGTATTAATCTTGAGACTTTAAATTTAGCCTGGTCGACGAGTCATCTTCTGATGGTAAATCTCTCCTCCAGACTGTCTGTCTCCAGACACACTGGAGAAAGAAGGGCCTACAATTAGCGAGAAGTTGCCCTCAAATAAAATTTGATTAGTATTCCCTCCTGGTAAGAAATGCATTCCTAAAGGGTGTGTAATGAATTAATTTCTCGAATTGGAAACAAATTCGGATTTAATACTACCATTAACACAAATGACTGGCTGAATTTGTGGCGTGCAGAGGAAATTAACAGATTGATTTGCCATGCAAATGATACCCATCATAATTAGCTGTCTCAAACAAACTTTCAAGTGTAAGCTTGGATGATAGAGAGGTGGTGATGATGGTGAGAAACCCATTTCCCACAGGAAATGTCGTTTCGTCTCGTTGGCTTACAACAAAATGGGGGACTCAGAAGAATACAGAATTGAAATTCTGTATTTATAAGCAAAAACAGCGAAATCGATAAAACATTTGCGTGCTCACCTTGTCCAACGTAATTTCATCAGTGATACTTAGTACATATACCTAATTCTACTACCTTATCCATTGTTAACAGAATGGTAGTCTAAATATTTGAAATGACACAATCTAATTTAATGTCGGCACATATACATACTTTGTACACATGACAAATTGCTTAATATGAGAATGAATATTAGGTACAAGTAGAGTAGTTTTTGGAAGGCTGTGGGACACAAAGTGACACTACAAAGTTTTCAATGTGACAGGGATATGGGATCTTGCTTTAAAAATAGCAATTTACTTTCTCTCGTGTAGTATACTGTATACAATACATCTCATCTACAATAAACAAAGAACATCATGTTTACGTAACACAATGCAATAATAAAGACGGACACGGTCTGAAAACCCGTTGTAAATTTTTCAAAAGCGAATAAAGTACATAAAGGAACAATACCGTGCTGTGCAAGGGAACCGACAGGAAGAGAAGATCCAAAAAAAACTCTCATGAGAAGCAAAACAATATCCCTGAAGAGGTCATATCCGTTTGCCTCGTTGAAAAGTGGATCTATACACTCTCTCCCTCCTACTACTCCTAGCTCTATATATAGCAGTTTGACCTTATTTGTCTACTTTTTCTTCCATTTTCCATAATCTATTCTTGCAGAAATCTGTAGATATGTAATATTAACGAAGTTACGTGCTCTCATATCATGTGATGTATGTGTGCAAGAACAAAACTATATTCCAAAACCAGTATACCCGCTTTATAAAATTTTTCTCTAACCAATAATGTATCTCGACGTTAGACGATGGAGATGAGAGATGAGAGAGAAGCTGCACACTAGTACGATATGATGTATTATACCTATATTAGCTCGCCTTCTGTGCGACTAACGGTCGCGATGAGAAGCGATGTCTGTCCAAACTAACAGTTTCAGAGTCTAGCTGGGGGATACATTTCCAATGGGAGGAAAGCAAAGTTGAACGAAAAGAAAATCAGGACAAATGCAGTACATTTATTAGATGAGTGATGGGGCCCAAGTGTCTGGTCCAAAAGGAGAGAGAGAGGTAAAAAGTTCCAGTAAGAAAAAGAGTGAAAGGTTTAAAATGGACTACTGCTTTTATATCCCTTTTCTTTTCTGCACATTGTGCACAGTCCACACACCACCCACCATAGCACACTATATCTGCTGGTCTGCCGTAAGTTTCCATTTGATATGCACACAATAAGGTTTACACACTGGTTGTTGGTAGACAGTTCAAAATCTGGCAAAATATACATACTTCCCATCAGTGTCTACCGACATCCATATAAATGTCCGTGCCTGCTTAACTTTGGCCATTGTGCTAAGACAATCTTCCACTTTGCCTCATTCATAATACGTATATGTAATATATTTACTCTTCGCGTGTGTATATGGTTTGTGCACCAGGACGCCACGAAAAGGTTCAGTTCAAGTGTTCTGGCAACTTTTTCTCTTTCAGTTTTTTTGTCTCTTCAAACTGGCTCTCTGTCTAGATGCCTCCCTCCACTTGGCAAACATATACATCCATGAAGTACGGGAAGAAGCGAGTAGTAGTAGCGTCGTTTTAGCTCCTATGATATCAAAAAGAGCTTTATATACTGGGAGGCCCCCTGTACATTATGGAAGAAAGAGCAAAAAGTTGGTTCTGGTGGCACTGATAAATTAACCATGAAATATTTATACATTGCCCACATGTTCCTTTCTCCAGGCATGCTTTTGTTCTTGGATAAAAATGACTCTAAGCTGAAAGAAAAGGAATGATTTTGATCATCACACGCATTCACTCACACACACATTGCATTATATACGTACTAAGGGGTTACACAATTCAAGCATCGGCTAAAAAGGATATAGCCAGCCATCCCCATTCTGGTCACTGCGTTTTGCATCCCCATTTCAAATTTGTAATTACACTGATCAAGCTTAGCTAACCTGCATGCATCTATATCTGAATAAAATGTGCTTGCTCTTGTATGAAATTTCAAAGAATATAAAGGAAGGTATGAAGTATTAATGAGTTCATTGGAAAACTTTTATGAGGGTCGCTTTGTGATACTAATAATCGTAGGCACTTTGAGGTTATTTTTTAAAAATCATTTTTGTTTTCATGCTAAATTCCTTTTGAGGGGGTGGGTGTACTGTATACCTACCTGGGATCAATCTATCTTCATCGAATGCCTTCAAAATGTATTGATTTAAAGATGGAAAAGTTTGCGGAGGAAGGAATGTCAAACACAATTTCAAAATAATATTTCTCATGAAACTCTCTCTCTCTCTCTGTCAATGAGAGTGATTTACAACGTATTTTTTAACAGGACCCAGCACATGTCGAAGAAATAGCACGTGCGTAGTAGCTTTTAGTGGAGTATATAAGTTACGAGGAGAATTTTCAATTTTTTCTATGAATATCCTCGCAGATTTGTAAATGAAGTTGTCACTTCATTGAAAGTTGACACTTGACATTGGTATGAATACAAAACTCAATTTTGCATCTAGTGGGAAACTTGGCTGCGTACGTCACCTCTGGGACGGATTTCGCGTGGGAACAGGAACATGAACCACTGCTTCTATACACGTTACACATCAATAACAAACATGGTTTTAATCATCCTTCGGATAGCGTACCTAAGTAAAAGTTTTGAAACTCACTCGCAACGCCATCCTTGAAAGATTGAAGTGTATATCTTCAATAAAACGCATATTTTCATTTTTGTGTCACCCTATATTTCCATTTTCAATATCATCACCACCTGGCAAGCCAAGGATCGTCGGTCAAGGTTCATTCAATTTGACACTCAATCCATTTTTAAAGCAGACGTAACGCATTTGGTAAAAGTTTTGGAGGAAGCCTATCAATCCCACTTACTCCTCCTTTCATTTCATTTCCCCATCTTTGAAAATTTGCTATGATGGATTGAAAGTTGAGGGACATTGGAAGCAGCATATGGGACGCGTACGCGCAGGATTCCCCGCAAATGCAAAGTTTGTTTCCCGTGTGGAGTCTGGTCGTAAATGGATATGTGACAAACGTGTGCCAAGCCAGCTCTGAGCTCGATCCCCATATTGAAATAACGTTATCTCGACGAGCAAATAAAATATCAAGTTGGTCCATGTCATCACTTTCCCTGTCGTCTTTGCTTTGCTTATATGTAAATACACAAGAGAACCCTTTCATGTCATGTTCGTGTTCTACCTAGAGTCAACAGAAAGGAGTAAAAGACGACACTACACTGAATACAGACAAGTGCAAAAATAAGTTTTTCCTCTTGCAAACAACAGAGAAATGAGCCCCCATTCTGGAGAAAATGTCCCACCGGTGAAGACCACTAGTAGTACCAGCGCCAGCAGTACAAACACGTGCACGCATAAAACATGCAATATTGGCTCGTATCCCCTAGATGATTCCCCCATTTGAAGAGAGAAAGTGAGAGAAATGCTCGTATAATATGTATTTGAAGATATGAAGACACTTGAGAAAAGCTCTCAATTTCTCATTTCCTCGCGGAACACGATGCACAAAAAATTACATTTACAGTTGAAATGGACAAATAAAGCATATATGCTAAATAAAACTTTAAATGCGCGACGGTAGGACAGTGAGGACAAGACGAAAAGTTTATGTAGTCAACTTGTTAACACATATCATGGTTAAAGAGTAGGAAGTAAAAAAGTTTAAAATGGGGGCGTTCACTCAACGAATACCTACTCACTTTTGAAAAGACATTACCATTCTTCATTCTTGAAGCCTCTCACCAGTTTTCCAAACGTTATGTGCTGCACTTCAAGAGCGTGCACCTTATGACCTTCGTACTCGCAAAACGTGTGCCCCTGTCTTCTTTTGCTTGTGATATTGCGGTTGACGTAGAGAAGGGAGTTATACGGAGTGAGACTAGTTCAACGTCTTGAAATCCTAGAAACAAAAGAAATGCAAGTTATCGCGTCATAAGTGTTCATCGATGGAGTTTCTCATCACTTTTGTTATCGATTTCCATACTCAATATTAGTTTAATCCCGTATCAAAAGTTTACCCCGTAACTTTAAACCTTGGGTGTTTTCAAAGAGTTAGAGGATAACGAGCAAAGTACTACTGGTTTACTACAACGAAAAGTGATGTTTTCATACCATTCAAAAACTTACAGTGCCAGAACAGCCATTCAGCAAAGTTGGGCACAACGAAAATCTGATATTTCCATATTGACCAACAAATGATGCGAATGACGATAAGTTTATGGATATTAAGAAGGCTGAAAAATGTACATTTTGCATAAATTTTATGACCTAGAACTATGCAAACTCGCGGGTATGGACATACGACTGACTAGAGGGACTTACATTTTTACGAAATAATTGCCTTTTGTATATTTTATTGA
>JAANSN010005992.1:0-11360 GCA_036850665.1 Dicranocentrus wangi
TGCTCCTACTCGTTCCTTTTTTAGTAGCGTACGCACTCTTGCATTTAAATCCATTATGGACCACCAACTATCATATCATTCATATGCAGGTAGGTAGGTACATATAAAGATCAAAAAAGCAAGTTTCCAAAAAAAAAATTCTCCATAGTTCTCCAATTGACTATAGTATTTTTTTTGTTCCTCCGGCTGTTCTTCGGGAAGAGGGGGCACTCAACGGGAAAAGTAACCGTATGCTGGGTGTATTACTTATATAAGTACCAACAGGGAAAAGGTTCCTCCGCTCTGAATTGCAATCTAGACAAAAAAAATGTTCAAAGCAAAAAAATGTATTTTTTATCCAGTGTGCACAGGATTTTTGGGGGTACAAACGAGCTTTCCATCTCAGGACGACCACTACTCTTGTGATGATAAAACGTTTTCCAGGAACAGAAAAACAGGCTAAGTCAGCAGCAGCGGGAGGAGGAGGAAGAAGAAAAAAAAAGAAAGTTGGAGTGAGTCCGGTTTTTTTTTCATTCACTTTTTTTTAAAAATCCTAACCCTACACACACACACACACACACACATTTTCTGCTTCCTGGAGTTTTCTGCTTTTTTTGGAAACTTTTTTTTTGTTTTTTCTTCTAGCCTGTGTGTAGATGAATATAGTGTGCGGGATGAGTTTGTGTTTAGAAATAAAGTAGGAAGATTTGCCTTGTCGCCTTTCTTGCTTAAAAGCTAAAATATATTATGGAAAAGTTGTTCCATGGTTAGCATAGCACAATGGGAGCGGGTGTATAATCTGGAAATTCACTCGGGTTTTGTTGTTGTCTGCCTCCAACCTCCATACTCCACAAGGCACAGTCGGGTAAAATGCGTGCTTGTGCTGCTGCTGAGTTTGTTGTGGAAAAAACTATATTTTGTTGAGCCAAAAAAGGCGAGGAAGGAAAATGCGCAAGTAATTTATGATAATGTGTAATGGACAGATCTACGTGGCACTGGGCTATCAACCAACCAACCCATCTCCACTTTTCCTCTTGCATTAAATACTTTACTGTTTTATATATATTCTTTTCATTTACAAAAATATATCCTCCTCAGCCCTCTCCTTAATACTCGGCTCATTACTTTTGAAAGTCTTATATATTGCCGATATGGAAGGAAAGGATATACGATGCGATGCGATGATATGTCATCAACTTTGAATTTGGAAGGTGAACCGAGGGAGGAGTAGTGCCCTATGTTTAAACAAGTATCCTTATATTAATTCTTTTTTTTTCAGTGGAAAACATCAAAAGGAGCCTAATTCCCTTTGAGGCTGGGTATTCGATTAAATCAAAACCACTTCACCGAATCCCTAGAGGTACACTCCCGGCCAGGGGAGGGAGTGTGAAGATCAAACGGTGGTTGGCAACCCTTTCATCAAGGGTTACCTACCTATTAGAAGAATATATTCTATGTATTTTTGCTAAAGGAAAGAAACACAGTTTTTTTAAATGTATTTTTTGCCAATTTATTTCTCAAGTAAAAAATAGAACGTATTCTGCGGGTGACAATCGGATTATTGTCTGTGCAAAAAAAGAACTCAACAAATTAGCAAAATCAATCCCGATTTTTTGGATTCTGTGTACTATAATTAAAAATGCTGTCAATAGAAAGGTCGGCTTGCGTGGGCTCGTGTGACCGTGGCGTCGGTGCCAATTGGATTCATGGAACCAGAATTCATTTATGGATGAAGTAAGACGATGCTCATTATTTTCAATAGAATGCGGTCTAGATATTAGAATTGTAGGTTGTTACTACGTCAGCGCTCAGTGTAAAACCGTGTGAAAGCTATATTCATTAAGTCATGCTGTATAGCTGCATATATCTAGTTGAAAAGGACGACATGTTATCCCGGAGATTACTACTTGGCACCCGGTCTAGTATCACTTTTGCTCATTACAGCCTCACTCTCTCTCTCTACATGCATGCTACTGCTGCTTTGGAGGAAGACGAAAAAGTGGCAAGATTGTCCACACACACGTTTTTTTTTCTTTCAAGGATGTCACATACCAGAAAGTGCTGGAAAAAACGGAAACTTTGTCCTGGACCACTACCTACTTACTTATTACTTCGAGGGAGAGAGATCAGAGTCAAAAAGGGATACACGAGGAAGAGAAAATGTGTACTGGAATGGAGGCACCCGCATGCTCATCCTCCTTTCAAGTCTCTTCTCCACCAAGAAATTAACTTCTTCGTCTTTTTTTACAAAAAAAGTTGTTCTCCCTGGAAAATTTATAATGTTTGGCTCGTTAACTAACAAAAAAGAATTGAGTGTGCTTCTGCTCCCAGATTTTGGCTTTAAACACCTTGTCCATCAGAACGAGCAAAGTTGTATAGGATCCACTGGCTGGATCCTAATTATGTAGAGAAAGAGAGAATTTTGTTTATCTTGGGATATTAATGTGTTCGCGGAAAAGGAGTTTCACTTTTATTGGAATGTTATGTTGGCTGGAATCCGAGAGGAACTTGAGGGTGGAGCAGCAGTGGTTTAAAAGATGTTATAAACGCGAGGATCAAAAGGAACAAGAAGTTCATATTATTCGAGAGAGAGTGAGAGAGAGAGAGAGAGAGAAAACGCAAACTGCAGCGAAAATCAAGTTTGAGCAGTAACCATCTCTGCAGGAAATTGAAGGGTAAACAATATATAAAATGGAATAATTATGCAGTGTTGAGTTTCCAACTCCACAAGTTCTTTCCATCCATCCATCCAATCCACCCACACCACCACACACCAAATAATCGAGCTGCAAGCAAGCAAGCTGGATCGGATAGATTACATTAGAGAGTGAAAGTAGATTGGAACAAATAGCAAAGAAAGTTTGAGCAGTAACCATCTCTGCAGGAAATTGAAGGGTAAACAATATATAAAATGGAATAATTATGCAGTGTTGAGTTTCCAACTCCACAAGTTCTTTCCATCCATCCATCCATCCAATCCACCCACACCACCACACACCAAATAATCGAGCTGCAAGCAGGCAAGCTGGATTGGATAGATTACATTAGAGAGTGAAAGTGGATTGGAACAAATAGCAAAGTGAGCAACTTCAAGCAACTCGACCAAAAAAATATGCCTATAGACAACAAAACGGTCGAGTCGAGTTGATCGAGCATCCAAAACCCTTTTTTTCGGTTTGCCACCAAGGTCGGGCAAGAAACTTATCGAATTAAACATGTGGCAAGGTAAACAGTCGACTCGACAGAAAACTGCTCGCTCATCGCTCTCTACCTCTCTCTTTCGCTCTACCTGCTCATGTGTCTCTCCAAATTGCATACAAATTCTGGGTGGATTAAACAGCTTTCTCGGCGTCTCTCTNATCGCTCTCTACCTCTCTCTTTCGCTCTACCTGCTCATGTGTCTCTCCAAATTGCATACAAATTCTGGGTGGATTAAACAGCTTTCTCGGCGTCTCTCTTTCTCTCTTCCCGAATGAATGAGTTTTCTCTCCCTAATTCCAAGTGCGACGACGACGACGACGGTGAATCGTGAATCCATTACACACGAGCTTGTTGTATCTCATTTTTTTTTGCCTTCTTTTTTGCTGGGAAATGACAATCCAAAATATCCCGAATGCCTCTTTTTCACTCCAAAAGAGTTGCACTGGGTGTGTTTGCGACGATGATTTTGGGGAAGCTTACGTGTATATATTGAGTGAGTGAGTCCCAGACTGGGCGACTCGGTTGCGAGTGTTGCGACTCACTCGCTGCTTCCATAATACTATATTCTACGCAACACAACGATTCATCAGTGTCAAAGGCACCTTTTCTCGGGAAAAAGCGAAAAGAGTAAGAGAAGAGTATATATGCGTATGGATGCCGGAAGCTGATTTCTGTAAATCACTATCAGAGAAATAGGATATAATGGGGAGAGAAAACGAGTGGAGGAGTAGTAGTAATACAGGAGTGTGCGGGAGGAAAAGCCACCCACCACTACTCCGTTTCCCTCCAAAAAAAAACCAGCAACCTCCAGCCAGGTTTTCTTTAAGGAGCGACAAGCCAGACTTTAGTTGGTAGTAGTGGAGCATGCATGCATAATTATATGTACTCACCGGCTCGAACGTGACTCGAGCGAAGGAATTTTTCTAGGGAATATATAAAAAAAGAGTAAAGTTTTTGCCTAGTTTGATCCATGTTGTTCTGCATGGGACCGGGGACGACGGGTATTAAGCTGAAGACTGGAAATGTGGAACACTGAATGAGTTGATGCTGCTGCTGACTGTTATAGAGTCCTAATCGGTGTTCTTTTGTCCAACAAAAATCAATTATTTAAATCCGTCACTTCATCCACTCACAATCACGGGCGATGTGCACAAAAAGGAATGTGATGATGATGCGGAGCGAAGAAGGAACCTGTGAAACCGGATTCCTTTCGTACGACACAACAACGCTCTTGTGTCCCTCAAAAAAGGCACGCACCCTAAAATGCGTGTGTAGGTACATATCAGAAACAAGATATAATATTATTGATTTGGATATATGCACCTACAGCCACCCACCCGACGAC
The DNA here is from genome assembly GCA_036850665.1 of Dicranocentrus wangi. Classification (NCBI taxonomy): domain Eukaryota; kingdom Metazoa; phylum Arthropoda; class Collembola; order Entomobryomorpha; family Entomobryidae; genus Dicranocentrus; species Dicranocentrus wangi. The sequence continues at coordinate 4,526 of JAANSN010005992.1, forward strand.
ATGCCTCCTTCTTGTTCTCACTTGGTTAGCTCCGCTCACCTAAATAATCTGTTTGGAGGCGGGCAGTTATTGTTCACAAATCAGTGACTCCTGTTGGAAATATGCAAATTCTACCTATTGCACTCACTCTGTGCATTTAGCAACTGCTAAAAACGAGAAACGGAAAATACCTATCGTATATGACGTAAAGCTGGAATGCTAGTAATTTAATAGTACCGTTTCAATTACACACATTGGAATTCTATTTTACAACCACGTAAAAAGCCAATAAAGTTCAAAGCTAGTTAGTTAGTATAGCCTTTTCATTTTAATAGAGCCCAGCTAATAGTATTAGCCAATTTATCATTACAATTAGTTTAGCATTGTGTGTTGTCCCACTCCATTACCTCCCCCATCCCATCCCAACCATCCCGTTTTGCAATCTTAATCTTTCCCCCTCCAGACTCTCCCCACTTAAATTAAACGGAGTGCTCTGTTTCTTCGAGTCCATTAACACTCAACTCTTCATACCCAAAAGAAGAGCTTCTCCAAAGAGCTTCTCCTTCTTCTTCTTACGAGGTTTAATTAGCTTCCGTAACGGACTTATGCCCATATAATCATATCTTTATGGTTGCAGACTCTCCCCTTGATGGCCATAATCCCCGTAAAATTTTCTCACTTTCCCTTCCACTCCCTTCCCCCTTTTGAACAACAATGTCGATTTTCAAAAAAAGGTCATACCATATCATCATCAGTGCCTCCGTCGTACTACTACTGGTGCCTTTGGCCATGATGGCCACAACCAACTTGGCATGTTTCTTGAATCCTCAAAACGTCATCATCATTCTCAAAGTTGTACATTCTCTCTAATCCCTTCCGAATGTCATAGTTGTTCCGAATAAAGTTTACATGTGAGAGCTGAGGAAACACTCTCAAGGGAACGAGTCCACATAATAATATTTTTTTTTGCCTCAAGTTCACCTTTGTCGACGAACGAACCGCCACCATCAACAAAACCTTTTGCTCTGGTTGAACAATAATGTTTTACATCCATCCACCAGCCAGTCCACCACAATCCGCCCGCACACACTGGTGACAAGCGGATCCTCCATCGCTAAAAGACATTTCTCTCCCAATCCCCCCCAAACCCCCCTTTCGCTCAATAAGAAATGGAAAATGACATTTTCCATGCATATATGTAAGCATGTACCCTACGAACTCAGCATGTATGCAAAGAATTGCCACTAGCATCAGAGATAGAGAAAAATAGCAGATGCAGAAACCTCCGCAACTACACTTCCAACTTTAATGTGTGTCTCTCTCTCTCATTTTTTTTTTCTTTCTTTCTTTCCTTTTTTTTTTTTTGAAAATATGGTTGTTTGTAGTGTGGCCATGACCATTATGTTTTGTTGCCGAATCCTCCTCCGCGCCCTCGTTCCGCGGGTTTGCTTCCGTCGTCGTCGTCGTCCCTCTCTCAGAGATCCGGAAAAATATGGAACATTTTCTGGGATGGATCTATCTATCTAGTATCTACCACGCCAAAGCTCACATTTTTACTCCATACTTCTTTCATCTCAACAAGAAGATCCATCCAGCCAGCCATAGCCATAGCCCCTTTGTGTGTTGTTGTTGTTGTCTTATCATTAAGGAATGCGTTTTCGTTTTCCCCCTTTTTCCGCAGTAAAAAAGGAGCAAAACTGAGATATGGAGATTTGGGCAAGTACCTACTTGTTACCACCACTATAGCCCTACTTAACATACATGCCTCAGTTGAGTTGAGTTGAGTTGAGTAGTGGTAGTAATGCCAGCATGACTGAAAATGTAACATTTTTCATAATATTCATCATCATCATCATCATCATCAAAAACATTACAGCTATCATTGTTCCTCTTTTCTCTCTCCAGCCGTAAGTGCCTACTATTTTTTTTTCTCTCTCTCTCTCTCGGGTTATATATGTTATATCATTCCACCACACTTGTAGTAGGTATGTTTCATCTTGCTCAGTCAGCAGGGCCACCGAGTTGTTTCAGAACATTTCAGCGTGCCTACTACTACGTACCTACTTATCCGCTCTGTTACTCGTTACTCTATATAGCTCTCCCGTATGAGCAGTGTGTGCTATTATTTCTGTGTTGTGTCGGAGTTGAGATGAAGCTGAGCGCTGTGTTTCCTCCACTCCGTCCCTCTCTCCTCTTCCCGTATAATAAACAACGACAAAGTGTTTTTCTTTCTTTTGTCTGTCTCTCTATCCTTTCCGCGCTGGTGGACTGTTTTTCTTTTTAGACAAAGTGTTTTTCTTTCTTTTGTCTGTCTCTCTCTATCCTTTCCGCGCTGGTGGACTGTTTTTCTTTTTCCACTACTTCATTCAACTCCGTTGTCGTCGTTCATCGAGTGCGAGCATAAACCGTCACTGTCCCCCATTTTCCTTTTCCCCCCTGTTTTCCCTCATAAATGCGATTCATAGTACATGCTCGCATTATTTCCCGTTTGGTTGTAAAATTGGAAAAATAGAGAAGAGAGAGGGGGCTGTGAGGACATGAAGATGAAGTGGGTAGAGGAATTTAGATAAATGGAGGAAGTGGTCAAGTTATCCATTTGGAGACTTTTTTAAAAAAATGTGCAAATAAAGTCGATTTTGCGTCTTCTTGCTTCATCCTACAACCTTACACGACCATTTTTTGAACTTATGGACCTATGCTGAATCATACGTACGTTAACAAAAAAAATGTGTTTGCGTCGTCGTCCATCAACAGTATATTTTTTGGGAAAAAAAATCAAGCGGTGTTGCAAAACCTTCCTCACACAATATCATCATCCGAGTATCAGTGACAAGAGAAACAGGTTTTTTGATCGAATCATGAATTTATCGAAAATTAAGGAAGGAATCGGAGGAAACTTACATTTCCTCTACCGAGTCTTGCACCATCTGATTTATTTCCTTGTCATGAATCCCTTTCCTTCTTCGCTCCTTTGGCTTTGATCGCAGAGTGTTTTCTTCGCGACCTGTAACATGAAGGGGAAAAAAAGATAAAGAAAGAAAACCTGAGAGTAACACTTTTTTTCTCTCTCACTCTCTCCGTTTTTCTTTTTTGATTGTAGCACGAACCCCTGCAAAACAACTTTTCTGCTTTCTTTTTTCAACTTGAAACATCTTTTTACTCTCTGTTAAATCATGAATTTATCGAAAATTAAGGAAGGAATCGGAGGAAACTTACATTTCCTCTACCGAGTCTTGCACCATCTGATTTATTTTCTTGTCATGAATCCCTTTCCTTCTTCGTTCCTTTGGCTTTGATCGCAGAGTGTTTTCTTCGCGACCTGTAACATGAAGGGGGAAAAAGATAAAGAAAGAAAACCTGAGAGTAACACTTTTTTTTCTCTCTCACTCTCTCCGTTTTTCTTTTTTGATTGTAGCACGAACCCCTGCAAAACAACTTTTCTGCTTTCTTTTTTCAACTTGAAACATCTTTTTACTCTCTGCTTTATACTACCTACATGCCAATACCTACGTGAATGCGCTCTGTAGCTCATAGTCTCAAATGTCTCAAAGCAATCTCAAAAACCAAGAGGAAAATAACTGGCTTTCTATCCACAAAAAAATATGTAGGTATACCTATATCTCATCTCACGTGGTTCCCTTCTTTCTCTTTTCGCTGAAATGTTTTGAAGTATATAGGTATGTTATGGTCTTGACTGTGGCGGACTTGTGCAAGTTTTTTTTTCTCTTCTCTTTTTCTCTACTTCATTATTTATACGGATCCCGTTATATAACCACACATTGAGCCCAAGAGCGGTACGAAATTAACGAAAAAGACATGACAGCGTCAGCACAAACGATACACATAAGTATACATTCAGGTTGGGAGGAGGCTCGTGCTCCTGTTCCTCCTGCTTGTTTCCTCCTCCTTGCGGGGAAAAAAGTGCTGACGAGAAGGACGGTGGGCTCGCTCCACGATAAAAATTAATACTGGGGGAAAAAAGGAGGTGAGCTCAAAATGAAGAAGGAAAAGAAAAAAAAATCTCGTTTTTTGCTAAACTCTTCTTTTAACTACGAGCCCGTTTTTTAAAAAATAAACAAGAGCGAAGAAACCTTGAAAATTTTGTCTTGTTTTAATGAACCACCTCGTCTCATGTCTCAAGCAATTACATGTCGAGCATTCCTTTTCCGAGAAAAAAATAACCTCCGAGTTGAAATAACGTAGAATGAACCGAATGAGTTGTTTTTGCTGCAGGAAAGGGAGTAGTCTTCGCCACCGCGCGGCTCATTATTATCAAAACATTAAATTGCGTCTAGTTTTTGGAGACTCCATGTTGTTGGTCTTCACGTTTTTATATTACAACCTAATTTCAAGTCCATCAAATCAAAATCGCTCTTAGTCACGACACGACACCTCGAGCACCCTCACGCTCACGACGACCGTCGTCCTCGTCCTCCTCGGTGACAAGTTTTCCCTCTAACTGCTACTCGTCGTGGAGGGACGTGGACTTGTCGTAAGTGCTCCATGTTTACCATAAATTGTGTGAGACCAGACCAGATGAAGCGTGATGGAGAAGGGGAGGATTGAACACGTGCAATTTAACTTTATTATTATATGATATACATTCTCATTCAACGCATCACCGCTGGGACTCAACCGATACATATACAACAACACAAGTTTCACAACATTTCATCTATTCCACCTATTTTCTATCCCATTCCCATCATCTTGAGGGAAAACATTCGGACTCTGATAGGAAACCGTATAGACCACCACCCAGAGGGTCACGCTTGTGGTCTGCTTTTGATGATAAGTTGTGAGTTGAATGCTCAGAATCAACTTGGGATGCATACGACGACGACATTACATTACATAATACACATGTCCAATATGGAAATTTAATGGAAAAGGGAAAAACCGCGCGATACACACAAATGCAGGCAGATGTACATGTACAACAAACAGCATGATATAAAAAAAATTAAAAAATAGTTAGATTCGGCAAACCTGCAAGTTGAAGAATTCCCCAAATAGTCTGTTTTGATTATTGCTGTCAGCGCGAAATACTTTTCTAATTAGTTCCGAATCGGGCTCCAAAATTTTTTTTTATTTGCAGGAGCTCAACTCTCAACTATTCGGGAACGGAAGAATTCTGCAGGGATTCTCTGCTCTGCTTGCTGGAAAAAGTAGTTTTGTATAAAGTTTTTATGGAATCCCGGTTCCGGAATTCCAGATTACTCATTAATGCACTCTCTCTCTCTCTTCTCTCTTTCTCCTGTGTCTGTATCGCTAAATAAGAAATAGTTTTTAGTCACTCGAAAAGTAGAAAGAAAATGAGCTGGTTTGCACTTTTGGCGAATTTCACAACCTTCTATGACCCATTTTCCCCAAAGTAGAGAAGACTCTCTCTTCTCTCTTTCTCCTGTGTCTGTATCGCTAAATAAGAAATAGTTTTTAGTCACTCGAAAAGTAGAAAGAAAATGAGCTGGTTTGCACTTTTGGCTAATTTCACAACCTTCTATGACCCATTTTCCCCAAAGTAGAGAAGGAAAGAAACTAAAACGAGTTTTTTTTTCACGAGCCTGTTATATATTTTGTAAAGGATTAGTATGCACTGGGAAAAAAAAGAAACTCGATCGTCCTCTCAAAACTGGGCGTATCACCACCACCACCGTCGCCACCACCTCATTATCATGGAAAATCATGAAAGTTATTGCACCAATTACAATTATATTGTAAGTTTTTGTCCCGTATTATTTTAATTTCAAATAGGTAGTCAGTCCCGAAGTGAAAAGGGAAACACAGCGAGAAAAAGTTCATTATCCACTACCAAACTCTACCATTTTTCATGGTGATGCTGTTTCTAACTCTGCAAAAAAAAACTCCCCATTATCCCATTTCTCAAATGTAACCGGGTCGGACACACAAGGCGAAAAATAGTTTTTTTTTCTTTTTCCCAAGTCCACATCCCCCCCAAAAAACTTCTTCTTCTCTTCTCTACACAATCGTCCAAGTCATAAAAAATTATGATAAATTTTAACACAAGTTCAACGAGCTCGCCTTACGAGAATAAAGGTAAAGACAAAAAAAGTTTTTTTTTCTTCTCGTTTTACCGATAGCTACCTATACAACTCCCGCTCCAAGAAAAAAAAATACGGATACTACTTTCTCCACTGTATCTAGACACACGTATATACACACACACTCTTCACAAAACTCCGAAGATGATGCTGCGTACAGAGAGTTGTTCGGTTTTTATGCAGAAAAAAAAACTTTTTTCTTCGTTCAACTTTTTTTTTCGCCCGTTCGTTTTATATTAGGTTTTTTCTCGGTGATATGCACTGCCTGTGTACACACGGATAGGAGAGGCTCCGGGAGTGAAAGTCTTATCCCATTTACGTACGTTCCGTTCCCTCCAAAAGAAAAAAAAACTGACAGACTCTAAAAAGGTATGAATGTTTTAGGTTCTTCTTTTCCCCTCTTTCCTTCTTCTTCTTCCCGGACTTGGTCCTTTTTTCGATCTGTTAAGTTGGTGGTGCACGAGAGGCAGTTTTTGGTTGTTTCCTCCTCGTCGTCGTCGCCGCGGTCCTCTTCCATCCAGAGTTGATTCCAGAGTATAGCATCTGCAAAAACGGTAAAGCTAGAAATGGCAGAGGAGAGAATGAAAGGAGAAAACGTGGTCTAAAAGAAAGATTCCTTCGTCGTCGTTTTTTCCTTACTTCTTCTTCGTCTTCCAGGTTTTTTTTCTTCTCCGCGCGCTCAAGAATGTGGAGAGAGGGAATAAGTAGTCAAGACAAGATTGAAATGAAGCATGGCAGCTTCGCTCGACTTTGGATCTATGGAAGAAGGAGGGCGGGGAAGGGATGGTGGTGGG
>JAANSN010005993.1:0-11357 GCA_036850665.1 Dicranocentrus wangi
AATAGCGCTCTGGATGGAATAATAATCGTAATAATTTTAATTGTAAGTGGTGGAAGCGACTTTTTAAGAATATATTTTTGCTAATGAAAAAAAGAACTGAAATTACTAAAAGCAATTTAGCTTAATGATATTATTTCCTGTGGAGCTCGCCTGATCCTCATTTATCATTTGCATGGAAGAAGAGCATTTTCACCATGACGTTCCCCTTTTCGTCATAGTTTGCCTCAGAGTTATTTTTTTATCCCGTCACATTTACCAACAACAAACCATAAGTCAACTCATTTTGCAAATACTTAAAAGCTAAACCAGATTTATCAACTCAGGATGAGAATTTATTATCCAAAAACAGGAAAAACTAGAATAATCCATTCTAGTCGTTCTGAATGAGGGTAGCAGGTGGCAATTTAACATGACATAATATGGAGCTTGATAGAATGTGCCTAGAACAATGGTAAATTATAATGGCTGTGAGAAATTAGAAATTATTACAAAGCATTATTACTACACATATTGAGAGCCCGAACTTCTTCCGATAAAAACATGTCAAAGCAAAAAGACCAAATAATATCCAAAATCTCTCACTTCTGCGACCATAATCATATACACGGCGGCATGACATGCATGCATCGTGCATTTAAATATCTCAATTTAAAAAACATTATTATTATTATTATTTGTAGATCCATTTCATCAGTCTCACCTCAACTTATTCATTCTTTTTGGGGACAAAAAATGCAAAAATTCCCTTCTTTTCATATTAAATTATTCATAGGTACCGGTACCTACAAAGTTTCTATGTACGTTTGGCTTTTTTAGCTTTTCGGTCTTTGTTTTTGTTGTTTTATGGTTTATATGGTACCCAGGTGAACCACCGACCGGCGGCTGAATGAAACTACCTGTCTCTCTGGAAGTAAAGCAAACAAACTACCCAAAAACACTGAATGAGTGGATATGGGATACATGTTAAACCTATGTGGTATGATGATGATATTGATGATAATAATATGGTGAAGTAGAACAGGGACTCGGTCCGGCATCAGTTTTCTGTAAGTAGCAAACAAAAAAAATGTACACAGGAATAGGAGTAGTAGTGAATACTGAAGTGGAAGGGGAGTAGAGTGGAGAATGAGAGATACCCTTCTTCTCATGTAGATACACAGAAAGTGACTTTTTGTGACTTTTAATATTAATGTAACGAAAAAAAAAACAGGCGAGTAGGTAGAGTGTAGAACGAAAGTAGAATAGACTGTAGATATGTATTGTGTTATGGAATGGAATATTGTGGACTATGGACCCAAGAAAAATGAGTGCATGAAACTAGTTTTTTGGTTTTTAGCTACTCGACTTTCGGGATCGGGAATGTACAGTATTATCCCTTGCATTTGCCTTGGCTTCTTATGGCTTATATATGGCTTGTTGTTGTTGGGAAGGGAATTGAGGCGAATAATAGAATGGAAGGAAGGAAGGGGGAAAAAACTTGCAGGGTTTTTAGTAAAAAAATATTTTTGGTGTATACCAATATTATTATTGTATCACATCATCATCATCATCACATCGCTTCATCATCATGCATGCACACACACACATGTGTTTTGTGTGTGAAGTTGCGTTTGCGTTGCAAGTTTTGTTTTTTGGCTTTTCTTGATTCTCCACCACCTCCACATACATACTTTTAATTAATATACCTATTAGATTGTCAAGGAAGCTACTCCAAGTTATTTCAACCAAATTTGTTGATTTTTTAATCACTAAAAATGTTTATTAACCCATGTGCCGCCGGGTGCATGCAGCTATAAACTAGGAATTACAAAACATGTAAAATTATTGTCATTTTGTGTTGTGGTGGAAATAAGTGGTTTCATCCTGAGTTAAAAAAAGTGTGAAGTTGTGGAAGTGCGAGTTTTTGTTGTGGTGTCTGGAATTAATTACACGCAAGTGTTGTCGGTTGTTTAAATGGATAATTTAATCGATATAAAAATATAGGATTCAGGAGGGGGAAAAATATTATTTAATCCTGTTTTGGGAGTTTTGGGAGAGGAATATATATATATATATAATATCATGGGCAGTTTGGGCTTTGTGTTTTCCGTGGAGAAGATTGTGGGGAAGAGGCTGAGGCGGGAGGATGGGAAGGCCGAGTATTTGCTCAAGTGGGAGGGATTTGGGGAGGAGGAGAACACTTGGGAGGTGGAGGCCAACCTCAGTTGCTCAGAGCTGATAGCAGAGTATGAGGAGAAGGAGAGGAGGAAGAGGGAGGTGGATAAGGCAGTGTTCAAAAAGCCTGAGAGTCCACCCCGACCATCACCACGAGTCCCACAACCACCACCCCCACCCCCATCATCACCATCCCCTGCCGTCAATGGAGGTGGGGGAGGAGGAATAACGAAGGAAACTAAGGAACTCAGTTTGCAAAATGGAGCCGACAGAAGAGAGACCCATGCTGAACCTATGGAGGTGGAAAACACTGTTTAAAAGCTAGATCAAATACTTCATATTTACCTAAGTAGTTAGTTGTGAGCAAATGGCAAATATATTATGTATGTGTTTGTAATGATAAATTGCAGGTAACTGACGTGAGTTCAGAGGCTAGAACCACCACCATCACTATTACCACCACCGCCCCCGCCGCAAGTGGGAGTATTAGGAATGGGACTATTGCTGATAGTGGTGCTAATAAATTGGAACCAAAACTCCAGCCTAAGAGTAATAATAACAGGATGAAGAATGGAGTGGAAGTGGTGGTAGTAGTCCCCCTTCTTCCCGCTAAAAAGGACCCCACCACCGAGAAAAATTCTAAGCTTCAAAATGGTTCCTCCTCCTCCTCCTCCATCTCCATCCCAGAGACAAGTTTTAAGTTTCAAAAGGTTCCCTCCACCACCTCCAATACAATTTGTAAACTCCAAAATGGTCCCTCCTCCTCCTCCACCTCCACCTCCAATGCAATTTCTAAACTCCAAAATGTGTCCTCCACCACCACGACCGCCACCATCACCACCAATGGCATTTCTCAGCTCCAGAAGAATACTTCCTCTGCCACCACCACCACCGATGGAATTTCTAATAAGCTCCAAAATGGTTCCCCACCAGCCCCACCAACATCACCCCCACCCACAACCCGTTCCAATAATAAACAAAAGTCCCCTAAGGTACCGTCCGTCCAAAACATTATTATTCTCAAAAGCAACTTGTGTAACATAAATAATTGTATTAAATATGCGTAAAAAATTAAAAGTTTTATTATTAAACTTTTTTGCATCATCTTCTTTTTCAGAGATTGGGAGGATTTCTTTCACGGGCGGCTAGCAGCAATCAGAATAATAATAATAATAATAATCAGAAAAGGAACCAGAAGTTCAACAAGAAAGAAGGAGGTGGTGGAGATGGAGGTGACGACTACCACGACCACCACCACCATGAATAATAATGGAGGTCTAGGTCTCCAACCGGAAAAAATAGTTAGAATGAAACGGGTGCTCGGGAAGCTCATGTTCGTGATCAAGTGGGAGGGGAGGGAGGAGTCCGAGGCGGACCTCGTGTCCACCCAAGAGGCCTCCGTCAAGTATCCCCAGTTGGTTATCAGCTACTATGAAAAAAGACGCTTTTGGGAACAAGGATTTTATGCCCATGTTCTTGATTTTTTATAATAATACATAATAATAATAATAATAACATTTTTCATCCACCGTGAGCGAAATATTATTATGTTTAATAATGCGGGTTTTATAGTTTAATTACTTTTGTTGTGTGTGGTGCATAATATGTAGGAGGAGGAGATGCAGATGGGGAGATGCTAGTACAAATAGGATTTTAAGATAATTTAAGGAGGTGGTGTCAACGAAAAATAAGAATATTTATTGTATTAAAAAAATTGCAGTTTTACTAAATGTTTCAAAATCATTTGTTAAATGTTTTGAAAAAAAAGTTGAAATTCCGATTCACCAATTTTTTTTTTGATTCACCATAGTTGTAGTAATTTGTACTACTCATGTTTCTTCGGCCACCTATATGGTGGTTCCAGTTCCACCACTTTATACCTAATTGAAGTTTCAGCTCAGTTTTTTTGCGTGTCTTCAGTCAGACTCATCATCACGTAGCAAATAACCTTGTTTCTTTAAGGTATAGCTTTTTTGTCTACAGGGTATTGGTGGCCAAGAAAAAAGCATGCACAATAAATGGGAACAACACGTGCAGCCAACGGACGACGACGACGACGACGGCACATAATAAGTATGTCAAATGGAAAACTGGAGTTTTGGTCAGATTTAGCCTTCAAACTCAAGGTGACAAACGTGTTGCATGAGATATAGGCTGTCCGGGCCGGGCGTGTCTTGCATGATTTTCCATCAGCTAATAATTAATTACATTTTTTTCTAAACTGAATACCTAGAGATCCATTACATTTTTTTAAGCAAATTGAAATCAACAGTTTTGGATTTTGTCCATTAGCTAATAAAAAAGTGTGTTCATTTGAACTAAAACAACAGTAGACATAAGACGCAAAAAACACCGTCACCGCTCAATACTTTTTTAGCATTTGACCAACCCGCACTTTTAAATACTGGTTGCCCATCAATCTCAAAGCCGTTTTCCATTAAATACAGTTGAAATAATGGTGACAAAATTATTGCCCTTGTTGTTCCGACTAGTAGTCCCAACTTTCCTCTTTATTACCTCGGCGCAGGCGCATCAGCAGCAGCAGTTATTAATACTCCCCAACAACTTGTCAAGTTGTTTCTTGAAGCCCTCCATATTCCAGCCATTGTCCAGATGCACTTTCAACGTGATTGGGCCCTCCCTTGATGACGAAGAAACGAGCCAACTTGTCCGCTGCTGTTCTCTCTCTCGATCTGGTTGCACCCTCCTCCAAACTCCCCCGATCCCCGCAAATCTCTCCTGGCTCTACGCTAATAAAAACTACAGCTTCACCAACTTCCTGCACGCCCACCTCGCGGAGCATCACCTCCTCCCAGAGTCCCTCGGACTGGGAGCCACCTACCCCAAAATCCTGTTTCCCGGACGGCATCGTCGTCGTAACCCATGCATCATCGAGCTCACGAGTCTCGGGGATGACCTCCCGGATGGCACAGACTACCTCCGACACCTTGTCATGAGGAGCATCTGGTCCCCGCTGAGATCCCTCCCGAACGCGATCCTCCTCCGAAGTTCGGATCTCCCAAAATTCCGGCAGGATGATGAGGAGGATGCTGAAGAAGAAGCAGGTCGAAGAAGAAGAAGAAGAGCATACGCCTCAGTCTTGTTACCCACCGTCATGATTTTCCTGGATGGACACTCCGCCGCCGCCGCCGGGGAGGAGGAGGCAAAGATTGTCACAGGAATTTACACGGCGCCCAGTTACCCGGACTCGTATTCAGACGGCTTGTTTCACTGGCCCATCTCAGTTGGGCTTACCACGGCTGGAATTCCCAATGTGGGACTACTTCTTCACCAAATCCTCAGCGGAACATCACATTATTATCCTCGTTTTTACAACTTGGGAAACAGGTCCAACTGTGATGACGCCCTTCATCAGTCCATCACGGAATGGAGGAGGAGTGCTGCTGCTGATCAGCAGGATGAAACTTTGGCATTTTCATGCCTCAAATCCTCCATCCGGCTCAAATTCCGCACGCTCGTTTTCGCCTTCCCAGCGTACGGCTTTTACCACCCGGTGGAAACAACCGTCGTCTCTGGCTTGCCATATCTGCATGGAGGCTCCTTCATCCCGTCATCCGTCTCCCTCCAGAGCTACTCCTTTGTCAACTTTGTCAACCGGAGTAGGCTCTCCTCCTCCTCCGACTTTTTCGTGGACCTGAGCAGCCTGCTGAAGCCGCTGTCCCCAAAGGCGTGGTCCCTCGTCCTCGTGTCCTCCACTTGCCTCGCACTCACGCTCCGCCTCGGGAACGGGCAGCGGGTGCGGGGGAGCCCCTGGGTGGTGCTGTCCATGCTGCTGGAGCACGGCGTGGACGTGGTCTACCGCCGCACTTGGAAAAACTCGGGCCCCATCCTCCTCTGGCTGATGGTGACCTACCAGTTCCGGAACACGTACACGGCCGACCTGTTCTCCTATTTGGCGTCGGAGCCGGAGCCGGAACGTGCCCCGCACGTGGAGCGCCACCCTGACCGACAACGAGTTCATCTTCGTCTGTGACCCCTTTCAGTTTGACGACGTCAACTTTAAATTCTTCGGCCGGGTCTCGTCCTCCGGGGGTGGTGGTGTCACTCGGGCGGAGATGAGCCAGGTGTTCCGGTTTGTGGAAAAGGCATACTTTTTCATCGAAGACTTCCCCTCAGAGTTTTACCCCAACCCGCTCCCCCAGACCCCTCCTCCAGTGGATCGAGTGTCCGTCTGGAGGTGGAACGACAGCTCCTTTTTCCAACAGCTCTGGAGCAGCCCGGCGGAAACTGGGATTGATGCCAGCAAGTTCAGCGAGTACTACAGCTTCATTGCCTCCGCCCCCCCGGCACCGCTGGTGAGGAGCGATGATGTTCAGAAATTTGCGTACTTGACCGGCTCACACGACCTCTTCAGCCTGAGCTCCATCACAGGACTCAGGCCGCAGACGCCTCAGTTCCCCTTCAAATTCCTGGGGAAGCTGAGAATGTTCTCGAGCCAGGATCTACAGCCCTTTTCAAGCTCTCACGTGGGGCTCAAAATGCAATTTGGGGACTTGAGAGAGCGACCAGTGGCGGCCCACTTCAACTCCTTGATCGAGTCGGGCATTTACCGGAGGTGGCTCCACCTGGAGAGGGTTTTGACTCTGGGCGTAGCACTCCAGGACTCCTCCAATAATAGCTTCGGGGGGAGTGGTATTGGTGGAGGAAGTTTGTACACGGTGGCAAGCCTCCTGGCCTCCTCCGACTATGAGCTAATATCTCCGGACAAGCGGGCGGCGGAGGCGGAGGAGGAATATGTCACGTTTAGGGCGACCCGGGCCGTGTGGATCCTCTTTGCCTGTTGCTGCGCCCTCTCTGCTGGGGCCTTTTGGGCGGAAGTTAGAGCAGGCTTGTGGGAGTGGCTCAGGAGCCTCTTTTGGAGCTCAATTGGTTGGGGCAGGGAACTTTGGACCGGACTGCGGTCCTGGTTGATGAGGCTGAGTTCTAGAGTGTTATTATGTTTTTGACTTTTATGCATATTATTATTATAACTGCATGTCAACAAATTATAAAATAATATATAAAATTCATAAAAAAAGGATTTGTGATGAAGTAAAATAATTCCACATAAATTGGCGCAAGTGCTTAATTAATCAATTAATCATCGCGCAAATCGTATTGGTTACTGGTTCTTTGTGTTTTTCATACCCCGTCAGGGAGGACTGGATGGGAGTTGGCTCACTGCTTCCCCAGAATAATGTTACAAGAAACCAATGAGCTGGATAGAAGCAGCCAGCCGACCGTTTCTTCTTTAATGCAAATTTGTCGCCCTACTTTGACCTCAATCCTTACATACATCCTACTAGGATATCTTCTATATGGCATGGCGTTTTTTTTAGCTCCGTAATTTCCAGCATGTTTCCACATGACTAGTTTATTTAATTTTTCCTAATTATTATTCCATATTTATGAACTTGGACAGAATTGAATTTAATTAACTCAGCTAATAATAATAATAATAAATTCTCATATTAGCCTAAATGTTTTTCAGCCACCTGAGCCACCTCTCTCTCTCCCCTTTGATGAGGTGTTCCTCCATTAGCTTGATTGATTGAAGTTTCGTTCGATTCGATCACGTTGAAAACATGTAAGTTCACACGCAAACCACGTGTCGTTTCTGCCTACTTTTTTTGCCCAAATTAAATGTGTCCCTGGATTTATTCTCATCAGCTAATTAGTTACCTTTAGGACTACATATCTATATATGCCTATGCCACGTCGGACGTGTGGGGTTTCATTTCGCTAATTAAAATAATCCAATGTTGGGTTTTTTTTTCATTAGAAAAATTGATTTGAGAACTACAGTAAAACGCAATTTGAATAAAGCAAAACATTTTTTGCCTTTTTGCCACTGTGAAGGAAGACTGCCGTTTGTTGACCAACATAATACCCTACTTGTCTGTCTATACTAGTCGTATTTGAAAATATATTTTCCATTTATAAACAGCCGAAATATGAATAACCGATTTTCCTTGTTGTTCTTGCTACACCTCCTCCAAACTTTCCTCTTTACCTCGGCACAGCAGGGCGCGGAGTTGTTACTCCCCAACTTGTCAAGTTGTTTATTCCTGGAGCCCTCCACCTTCCAGCCATTGTCCAGGTGCACTTTCAACGTAATTGGCTACCGTGAAGAAGACACGAGCAAACTTGTCCGCTGCTGTTCTCTCTCTGGATACTGCACCTTCCTCCAAACTCCCCTCCTCGCCGCAAATCTCTCCCTAGTCTACCCCTCCAATGACGACGACGAAGACAAAAAGTCCACCTTCATCCACTTGCTACACACCCACCTGGCGGAGCATCACCTCCTCCCGGAGTCCCTCGGACCCGGAGCCACCTACCCAAAAATCCTCTTTCCGGGTCGACATCGAAATCCGCCATGCATCATAGAGCTACCGAGTCTCGGGGATTCACCACTCCCCCAGGATGGCAGGGACTACCTCCGACATGTGGTCATGCGGAGCCTCTGGTCCTCGCTGAGATCCCTCCCGAACGCGATCCTCCTCCCGAGTTCCGATCTCCCAAAATTCTGGCCTACCGATGATCCTGCTGCTGAAGGTGGTGGAAACTTCTTCTTCAGCCCGTTCCTGTTACCCACTGCCATACTTTTCCTGGATGGAGCCTTCGACCCTGCCACCGCCGCCACCGCCGAGGGTGGTGGTGCAAGGATTGTAACGGGAATTGACATTGAGGCCGCCCGCAGTCCGGATATATACTCGTACCAGCTGTACTACTCCCTTGTCCCGAGCCGGATTTCCACCTCGAGGATTTCAAATGATGTGGCTTCAACTCTACACCAGATCCTGAGCGGAAACCCGAGTCCTCGGCTTCCTTACTGGGGAAACAGGTCCGAGGTGGTGGTGGATAAGGAGGATGAGTACACGACGTCGTATTATCCGACTTCAAAATGGTCTCAAATCTGCGAGGACGCCCTTCATCAGTCAATCACGGCTTGGAGGAGGACCTTGCCAATCATGGATCCCCGGATGCGTCATGAGAACCCGGCATTTTCCTGCCTCCAGTCCTCCATCCGGCTCAAATTCTCAACCCTTGTGTTTGCCCATCCTTCACACGGATTTTACTACCCGGTGGAAACCGGAGCCGGCTCAACATATCTGCACGGAGGCTCCTTCGTCCCCTCATCCGTCTCCCTCCAGAGCTACTCCTTTGTCACCTTTGTCAACCGGACGAGCCTCTCCTCCTCATCCTCCCACTTTTTCGTGGACATGAGCAGCCTGCTGAAGCCACTTTCCCCGGAAGCGTGGACCCTCGTCCTCGTGTCCTCCATTTGCCTCGCTCTCACTCTCCGCCTCGGGAGCGGGCAGCGGGTCCGCGGGAGTCCCTGGGTGGTGCTCTCCATGCTGCTGGAGCACGGCGTGGACGTGGTCTACCGCCGCACTTGGAAAAACTCGGGCCCCATCCTCACTCTGGCTGATGGTGACCTACCAGTTCCGGAACACGTACACGGCCGACCTGTTCTCCTATTTGGCGTCGGAGCCGGAGCCGGATGTGCCCCGCACGTGGAACGCCACCGTGGCCGACGACGAGTTCATCTTCGTCTGTGACCCCTACCAATTTGAGCATGCCAACTTTATCTTTTTGGGACGGGCGTCCTCGTCCTCGTCTACCTCCGCCGCCCCCGGAGGGGGAGTAAGTGGGACCGAGATACGCCAATTTTTCCGGTTTGTGGAAAAGGCATACTTTTTCCACAAACCGGAGAATTCGGAAAATTTCATCAATCAAGATATCCTGAAGACCTCTGCTCCTCCTCCTCCGGAAGGGGTGGTGTCCGTGTGGAAGATGAACGACTCGTCCTTTTTCGAACAGCTCTGGAAGCAGCCGGAAGCCGCGCTGACTGCCAGCAAGTTCAGGGAGTACTACAGCTTCATTGCCTCCACCCCGCAAGTAATGGAGAGGATCCAGAGGCGGTCCAATGTTCAGAAATTTGCGTACTTGACCGGCTCGGCGGAGCTCTTCAGCCTGAGCTCCATCACGGGAGTGAGGCAGCAACAGGCTCAGTTCCCCTTCAAGTTCCTGGGGAAGCTGAGAATGTTCTCGAGCCGAGATCCCGAACCCTGGTCCAGCTCTCACGTCGGGCTCAAAATGACCTTTTGGGATTTGAGGGAGCGGCAAGTGGCGGCCTACTTCAACTCCTTGATCGAGTCGGGCATTTACCGGAGGTGGCTCCACCTGGAGAGAGTGTTGAAACTGGGCGTGGCACTCCAGGACTCCGCGGGAACTAGCTTTGGGGGGAGTTTGCACACGGTGGCGAGCATGTTGGCGTCCTCGGACTATGAATCCATAAATCCGGACGGGGGTAGCGAGGACGAGGATGATCATGTCACTTTTAAGGCGACCCGGGCCGTGTGGATCCTGTTTGGTTGCTGCTCCGCCGGGGCACTTGTAGGGTTTGCGGCGGAAATTGGAACAAGCTGTAGGTCAGCGCTTTGGGGTACTCTGGTTCGAAACGCAAGGAGTTGTGGCAGGAGGCTTTGTCACGTGTGGCGTTCGAGAGTGATTGGAATTGTAGGATGAAATTATTGATTTTAGGGCTAATCTAATCGTTCATATAAACTTGCACAAAGTTTTGATGATTTAGTCTTTTGAAAAAAAATTGATGAAAAAAATAATTATTCAATGCGTGAATCACATGATGTTATATTAGCCAAAATACATGATTGATTGATTGATTGATTTATTTAATGTTAACAGCTCTTTTCGGGCGTGCCCATAGAGCTTCATGTTTCATCATTATTACATACATAAAATAAAATGTTTGAGTCTTATTCTAGTATTGAAATAAATTTACTTATAATACGTTGGAATGTTAAGATTAAAGTTATGTAAAGGACTTATTCTGATTGCATATTACTGGTTATCATTGAAAGTATGTTTTACCCTAATTCTTATAATATTAAGGATGATTGCATAGTGTTCGAATATTATTTAGTAACAGGTTAAATCGGATCGAGATGTAGTAATTTAGGGATGGAAGGCTTATATAATTTTTATAGTAATGGTAATAGTAATTTCTTGTTTGATCACTAAGTAATATATACTTACATACTATGTTGCTGGGAAATTCCCCATTAGTGGTAGCAGAACTTCAATTTTTAGGTACGGACTACATTAACGTTCTGGCCAGTTTTTTGGCCGTCTTTACGGCTGATGGCAATGGCCATTATTAAGTTAAGAAACAGAATTGC
>JAANSN010005994.1:0-11357 GCA_036850665.1 Dicranocentrus wangi
TATCAGCATCAGCAATATCAGCATCAGCATAGGACCTCTGCTAAAACACCCTAAATAAACTTCAATACATATATAGTATATCAGCCGAGACGGAGGAGCGGAGGAGCAGGAGAGTGAGTGACTAGGAGGATTCTTCTAATATTAAAATATTAAAATAGGAGGAAAATATTAAATTAGCAATAAAATTCGTTCGTCATTATTATTATTATTATTGTATATGGTTGGGTGGTGGGTGTTTGTTCTGTTCGGACGGAACCTGCTCTCCGTGTTAAAATATCCAAGATTGTGATTGTGATTTATTTTGTAAAATTGTGAAGCCTGCGGGTTGAGAGATCACAAGGAAAACCAATAAGATTGAAGACCAAAAGGTAAGAAAGAAAGATCTTCAATGACATGACATAATAATTACGGGAACACCTGCCTGTGGAAATTTATATTTAATTTTAATGTTGAATGTGTGAGTTTAGCTGATTAGTTGTGCTATTTTACTTATTGTGGTTATTTGTATTATTATTATGTATAGAACAGGTCAGGTGTATATTCAATATTGTGAAACAGAAACAATGCATATTCTGTACAAATACTACAAATGATGTGATGACTAATGTTTTTATTTGATTCACTCAAACAGGAGGTCGCCGTCGCCGGTAGTGTTACTGTTACATGTGTGGTGGTGGTGAGGGTGTATTTTGGCGAAGAATTGACACTAAGAAGAAGAACCGTATAAGTGATTTTATTATTAGTAGTAGTGCTATATTTTCGTCAAATTTGTATTTACGGACAAAGTGGAAATATTATTTGTTAGCTCACTGTCAACTGTCTTCTTCTTAATATGTCGCCAATATGGAATATCTAAAGGAGGGGCGGGACGGGTGCATTAGATTTTGGAATTTGGATTAATTTGCATGTAGTGGATTTTAATATTATTTTGTGATTTTGGTGATTGGATTGACATAAACAAACAATTTTTGGCAGTTTAAATGCCAGTAGTTCCGTTCCGACAAAAACTGTGACAGGTGCAAATGCGAACATGCGAATATTGTGGGGTTTGACTGAGTGTTGGGAATCTGAACTGAACATTAATTGAACACACCTGCTGACTAGGAAAGAAACCCATATACGTAAACAAATAGAACTGTGAATTTACTCAAAATTCGCATTTATGTGAATGAAATGGCTACTGCTAATGATGTACATACTTCCGCAAGGAGTAGTACTGTCGGAAATAATTCTACTGTGGAACTGGGGACGGACGAAGAAGGAAACGTAATAACAGGAGGAACTGGTGGCGTTAAGTTCAAAGTGGGAGGAGCAACTTCAAGCAGACCACTACCGCCTCTAGAGGTATGGAAAAAAGTACTTACTGCGTTGCGTTGTCGGGACTTCAGTTGCCAGTTGGTTTATTTAAAACTGATTCCGGTATATTATTTCCAGATGCCTCAACCATCAGTAGGTGCTTCCAATACTGCAAGTCAAACACCAAAGACGCCGACACCAGGCCCTAGTGGGGGGCCTGGTATAGCTAGAACGAAATCAGAGAGGGAAAAAAAGATAGGACATAGAAGAGTTACACAAGGAGGAGATGTCACCTATAAAAAGATTCAGTCCTCCCAAATTATGGGTTCTATTCAATTAGGCATGCAACATGCAATAGGTGGATTGGCTTCCAAACCTGAAAGAGATCTTTTGATGCAGGTACAGCAGCAATAAATAGTGGCAAACCCCTCTTGTCAATTGTTATTTGGTCAACAACGTTTTATTCTCAATTCTCATTTACCAGTTTGAGGTCTATTAATTACTTAATCCTTTACATAATAGGACTTCATGACTGTAGAGCAAACATACTTCCCATCCGGTGGATCAAATTTAACAACTGCTCATCATTATTCTGACTTTCGTTTTAAAACCTATGCCCCTATAGCATTTCGATATTTTCGTGACTTGTTTGGGATCCAGCCAGATGACTTTCTTGTAACTTAGACCCAAATTTTGCTTTCACTTTCTATTTGTGACCTTCTGTGTGGTTCATCAATTCATTTAAATGTTTAATGTTTTACAGATATCAATGTGCTCGGTTCCTTTAAGAGAACTTTCGAATCCTGGAGCGAGTGGAAGTATATTTTATTTATCACATGATGATGAATTTATTATGAAGACAGTGCAACACAAAGAATGCGAGTTTCTTCAAAAGCTCCTTCCCGGATACTATATGAATTTGAATCAGAATCCTAGAACACTTCTGCCCAAGTTTTTTGGTCTTTTTAATTACATATGTAATGCAAAAAATGTGCGACTTTGTGTAATGAACAATCTTTTACCTAGCAGTATCAAAATGCATCAGAAATATGACTTGAAAGGAAGTACATACAAGAGAAAGGTAATTGGAATCTGCGGAACATAAAACTAGTCATGTTTAAACATGGTGGAAATACGTAGCTGAACGATTTTATCAATGGGGTCTTCATTAGAGTCTTTGTTGGGGCTTATAGTGGGATTTTTATTGGGGTCTTCGTTGGGGCTCGTTCTTGGGGTCTTTCTTGGGCTCTCATGGGTGTTCTTCATTGACGTCTTGATTCATTGATTGGGGTCTCCGTTGAGGTCTTGATTGGTGTCTCAGTGGTGTCATCGGTCGATTTTTGCAATACAAATTGCCAATTTAAAAAGCATGACGTGTGGCACATTTGTAATCTCCACCCCACCCCGACCCCCGTGACCCGATCGCGGTCAAATCAACCCAGGGCAACCTTGACCTCTAAGGAATGACCCCACCCAGTTGAATGAAGAAAGTCCATCGAAAGATATCAAAGTTATTGAGGGCACAGGCCGCCAACGGACGAGCATTCTAAAAGAATTTAATACGTTTCATCTGCGATTCAGCTACGTAATAAAGTAGAGCATGCCGGTGAATCAAAATTTATTTTGTATCTATGTATTCCAGGCAAATAAGGCAGAAAGAGAAAAGAATTCTCCAACGTACAAAGATTTAGATTTTGTAGACCATCATCCAGAAGGGCTCATGTTAGAAGCTGACACGTGTGCGGCCTTGATAAAAACTTTACAGCGAGATACAAGGGTGCTAGAGAGTTTTAAAATCATGGACTACTCACTTCTAGTAGGTATTCACAATCTCGACATCGCTGCTAAGGAAAAAGTGGTACGTAGAGTAGATGTTTTTAACAAAGTTTTCGCAAGGACTAGATATGCCTTTTAAAGGAAATTACATACCCTTCTCTGTGATAAGATCAATACGAAGGCCGGTAATTTTTTGGTTAATTATTGCTGTAAGTTGGGCGTCGCACTTCTCAACGGCAGTTGGACACTCCCTGCACGTAGTGTAGTGCTACTACTTTTAAAAAACTATGCAACATCCACAATAGTTGTTCAAGTTCATGATTCCGTAATTCCGTACGGTAACAGACTAAATTATAGTTCTTAGTTAGCGTTAGTATTGATCTTGTCACAAAAAATTTGGGTATTTTTCATTTAAAGACATCCTCATGCTTGTTTTACTCTACCAATAAGACATACCCTGACCAGATTGATTTACGTAACCTTATTCAGAATGTTACAAGTGTTTTCGATAACTAAATTGGTACTATTTATTATTATTGTTTACTATAGGATCAGAAAAATCGAAAGACAAACTTGAGTGTAGACTCAGATGGTGAAGATTTACATGAAGACGGTGGTAGTGCTGCAGGTCCTTCTGGTAGTGGTCTTTGTCGATCCCGGTCAATTAATCGACAAAAGCTTGTTGCTCACTCGACAGCCTTGGAGAGTATTCAGGCCGAAAGTGAGCCGATCGATACTGATGATGATGTTCCGTAAGTTCTTACTTCCAGAACAATCAATTTAATCTTATTTTTGCATATTGACATTGACTAACGGAACTAATACTAATTTTTACTGTGTTGTGAATTTGCTTATGTTTCTTTCTCAATGGGTTTCTTTGGGTAACTTCTGCTTCTTTAACGCTTAACTATTTGCATGTTGATGATTAGTGAAGACATAATGCGCTTTTGGGTCGACAAGTTAGAAAGAATGAAGCGATTGAGCCAGCTAAAACCTGATCTAGAAAATATAGAAGAAATTTGGACGACGCACATGCAAGTGGTAACCGTATTAGGATGTCTTATTTTATTAATAGCTAACGTTTTCTTTTATGGCAACTTTTGATTATAGGCCCGGAGGAATCCCCGCGAGAAACGCCAAAGGTGAACGTCTTCTTCTCTTCCTCGGTGTGATTGACATTCTTCAAAGCTACCGACTGAAGAAGAAGCTGGAGCATACATTTAAGGCTATGATACACGACGGGGTATTGAAAACATGAACTTAAATATACCATTGATTCTATCTAATCATAACCAACGAATATGCTTAACGTGTATAACATGTATAATTAATTGTATATACCTAAGTAACTTTCATGCATATATGTTTACCTATGTATATATATATACATGTTTTCTCTATTAGGACACTGTTTCCGTTCATCGTCCTGGATTCTATGCAGAACGATTCATGAACTTTATGACAAAATGCGTGTTTAAAAAGATTCCATCACGTAAGTCCGTTAAGCTATTATCCTCTTCTTTTCCTGTTGTAAATATATTTGGAACAAATGATTATATATATAAAAAAGGTCTTCTTGCGGATATTTCATGCCCTGATGTAATTTGTAAAATTGTTTCTTTTTCCTTATCGCTGCTCTGTATCTATATTGTAAAAAATCTTTAAATGTTTTAAAAATTAAGTGGATTTACCCGAAATCAAAGGAAACCATCGTAAATTCCGTAACCTCGTCTCAACCTACATAGGTAGTGAATTGAAAATCTTTTAAAAACAAAAATCTCTCTGGCTTCCTCCGCTTCCCGTGTCCCTTTCTACAAAACATACATTTTGTGATCCTTGTCATGCGGGGTTTTAGAATTATTGCTAACATTAGTTTTTCTGCGCGCAGCTCTGAAGCATTCGCCCAGCAAGAAGCGATCAGGAATCGGCGCTAATCTCCCACTATCACCGCCTGCTTCTTCCACTCAGGTGCCCGTTCCGCAACAGTTGCAGCAAGCCCAGCAGTCCCATGATACGGACATAAAAACAACTCATATCGATAGTAGTGCTAATCAAGATAGTAATACTGTGGATGTTAGCTCGGTTCATGTGGGCGGTAAATACATTGTTGCATTTGTTTTGTCTATCCTCTTTCCATTCGTATATGTTGGTATAAATGTACGCTGCGTTTTGTAACTTTGCATCAAGGACTAAACTTGTGGCTTAGCAAGGGGTTTTGAATATATATATGTTGTTGGGGGGAAATATTTGTAGAGCTAAGTCTTTTGTAGATGCGGATAAAAATGAGTGACAAATTCATGTATTTTGTCGTAAATGCAGCCACTGGGAAATGCTTTCATTCGATATACCTACGTCTCTTTGATGATACTGGCTAAAAGGAGTATTCAATGATAGTTTTAATCAGTTTCGACTTTATAGTACTGTGTGACGACTCTGCCCTTCCTATTCTTGAAATCCATTGAGTCTATCTTTCTCTTTTTATTGTGCGTGTTTTGTAAAGGCCTAAAAACTGAGGATTCGGAAAGTAAATCAGAGCCAAAGCCGCAACCAGTACCGCAACCACAGCCTAGTTACCCAGCAGTTTTAATGAGCCATCATCGTCCTGCTGGAGGTCAAACTCAACGAAGTAAAGTTCCGCCTCCAGTACCTCCTAGGACACCTAAGCGTGATCCTAATAAAACAAATTAGGTATTCCGGAGTTTGTTTGGCGTGTGGCTTTGCGGGTTTTATTTTCGTTCTGCTGTGTGTTTATAAATAATTCTCAGTTCATTTGGGCTCTTTTCAGTTCGTAATTCACGCTGAAGTTGGTATTTTTGCTTTTTGCAACTTTCCTATTTTACAATTACAACGCAAAGTCAAGTGTTGGCGTCTTACATTTGAATAAGAATGTTTGGTTTTACTGCATGATTTTCCGTACGTACACAGTATTCCGACATTGATTTCAAAAGTAGATCCGGTTGAGGAGATTTAGTTACACCACTTATTGTTAACTGTGTAATCCCTGAGTTCAGTTATTATGATTTTACTTAGATTGACATCCTTTCATTCTAAATCGTGCAACAAGTAAATGTGTTTTCTGTTTTCCCATTACAGATTCAGTGTCAGTGCCGATGGCGTATCCTCCTGTGAGTACGCCACCACCACAATATGAGTCATCGACGAGCATCATTCCAATTGCTAATCATACAGTAGACGAAGTATACTCTTCAGATGAAGTAACGGTTTCCTCTTCAACTACTACCCATTTGAGTTATTCCAATTCCAAGCAGACAATTCAGACTATACAGAGTAGCACGGTTAATGATGAAACTGTAACAGGTATCATTATTGCTTCTAAATAACAATCCTTATCAATTGAAGATTGACTAAAATTTATAATATATATAATGCTCATACAGTTATATACGTAATGTATAAACTATATGGTAGTTGTAGTCTGAAATTTGAAATTATGTTTAATTGTTAAAACTAACAAATCAAATGCTGCAAACAAGTCAATAATTAATGTTATGCATATTCCATATACATATTATTACTATGTACGTGATAATGATAGGAGTATCCTTCTGCTCTGCTGTGACTTAATTTTGTGAATCACGTTTTTTAAAAACTACGGTTGTGCCGTTGCTGCTGTTAATGTGCTAAATATTTACAATATGTACTGTCTGTAGTTTTGCGTTTATATGAGGTAAATCTTTTAATTTTAATGTCATGAATGAGTGTGCGTGCTGCTATATATTCGTACTATTAACCACACGTATAGTATCAGATCAATCAAATCACAAAGTTAATTATATAATTGTGATGAGTCAATGAAAAGTTAATATCGCCGATTAAATTCCTATATTTAGCTGCTCATGCCTCAAAAGCAAATGTCAAGATAATGCATTTTTACTTGTACTAATTCTCGCCTTGATTTTCTTTCTCGATTTTCAAACAGCCACTTCTACATCTACCACGACAAACTCGAATGTGAACTCGAAAAGTGAACATCACGCATCTCAGATAAATAACAACTTGAAAGACAATTATGACGCCAGCCTTGACTCTGATCCCGATCAGAACAATGTGACCGAAGTGGTATGATAATATACTCTGTGAAATTAAAATTATTATCAAAATGCATAGCAAGCCGATCGTTTTAAAGTCGAAACAGCATAAGTACTTTCGTTTGAACTATTTTAGCAACATATGTTAATTGCTATGTGTTATCATTAATACTACATACATCATTATTATTGAATATGAAAATATGCTACATACATTGTATATTTTATTTTGCGGTATACTGTTGTATTGTGTGTTTATTTAGACTCACCTGTAGATTTTTATTTCTCTCTGTAAAAATCGTATAATAGACCAGTCAAAGCTTCTTGTGATTCGTTGAAAGTGAAAACAATGCGATGCAATCAGTCAATCCATGATGCGATGGTGGGCGGCTGCTACTCTACAAAATAAGATTTTGACTCAAAACCAAGACATTCTCTTATTTCTTTGTTCTTCTACATAATATATAAATCAAAATACCAATTTCTGCTAATAACTGCCCTGAAAACAACAGATTGACAAGAAACAATATTCATAATTATAATAATGAACAATTTATAAATTGGCTAAATCTACTCTTCAGCAACTGCTACTGTATACTCTACTACTACTGCTACACAGGTTTAGCGAGGAGAAAAACGATAATCCGTAGAGACCTGTTTGTAAGTTTGTCTGTTTCATTTAGTAATGTCGTAAATAATGTTCTATGTATTATTGTATGTGTATAATTTAAATGTGTTTAAAGTTTATATGATATGATGCTAATATCAAAATATTTAAGACAGAATATTTTTATTTTTTTTAAATAATAATTACTCAGTAAATTAAAAGTACAGAGAAACTGTAGACAAAAAGAGATTATACAAGTAAAACGTAATAAATAACAGTAGCAATTCAGATCAAGATATTTGCAAAGGATAATGTATTTTTAAGTCGAAATACTCAAGAAACTCCATTATACATTGAATTTTAATGAAAATCGAGGTATAAGCAACACTCGAAACAAGATGTAGGTATTCAAGTATAACCAGTACATAGAAAATTAATTACACAATTCCGATTGTGGACATTTTGGTTCTGTTCTTATGTTAATTTTAAAAGGATTTACTGACGATCATGGTTGTGTATACCAGAGATACGGTATTTCAGAATGGACCTCAACTAATCACGACGATAAATAGTGGATGGTATATCTACGAATTTCGCGTACACCTATGTGAAGCGTAAAGCAAGAGACATGTAGGGGTTCGCAGGGATGCACAAGCGCGGATTTAAAAATCGTATTGCCGAATAATTTACCTAATCAAAGTTCTGTCTGTTGGGGATGGGGAGTTTCTGTCCTGTAAGCCTTGGTGGTAGGCAATCTTGTTCTTTTTTCTTTAACTTTTGTCTACAAGTAATATGATCTTCCAGCTAAACATCTCCGCCTTTCTGTTCTGATGCCAATCTTCAATTTCCTCATTCGATTCGATTCTAAAAAAGATTTTTACTGCGTG
Source organism: Dicranocentrus wangi (assembly GCA_036850665.1). NCBI lineage: Eukaryota > Metazoa > Arthropoda > Collembola > Entomobryomorpha > Entomobryidae > Dicranocentrus > Dicranocentrus wangi. Next base: position 8,616 of record JAANSN010005994.1, read on the forward strand.
ATCTCGTTGGATGGCTTAAGGCTCCGCCAGCATTATGCCAATTTTTTTTACAGCAACAAAATTAAGCCCTAAATTTATAAGCTTCAAGAAAATATAAAAATTGGGCGAATCCACCCACTGATGGCTTCATTGTTTTTGGCTCGTGCCTTTGTAGCTAATTTTATTTCCATTTAAAAGCATTGACAATCGCGAATATCGCGATTCTTCAAACTCAGGAGCTAGAACCTACGAAACCTGTGTAGAATTTACAAAACTTTTTTACATTTTCGAAAACTTCAGCTTTCTATCTTCATTTTGTTGCTGAGTTGCTGTGAAATTTAAAACGGCGCAATGCGCAATCCAACCCATTTTGTCTATGAAATCAAGGAAGTGCAGGTGCACGCACCGCACACAACAACACAACTAACTAAAAGACAACCTCGCCTGACCTGTGGAGGGGGAAAGGGAGTAGTAAGTACATACGACGATTTGTGGTGTAAGTAGTAATATTATAGTTGTGAGTGAGTCGCTCAGCAGAGACAGGAATCGGTCGGGGTAAGGGAGGGAAGGGAAGTACCAGTTCGTACGACACGCCAGCCATGCTCATCATCGCCCTCCAAGAGTGAGACGACAGAGGATTGCTTGGGCAGTAGTAGTGTCACGGAGGAAGAGAAGAGAAGAATCTCATTCAGTCAGGTCAGAGGTCAGAGTGGAACTCGATCTGGCTGGACAGTGTTGCATGTTGGGGTGATCGCTTAGCCATAGTATGTTAGTTAAAGCTCATCTATCTATGTACATGTACATATATATGTTGCTTGACGAATCACTTTTGCTTGATGGGCAGGTGTAGACGGTTCTTACTTGAACTCCGGGTCCGCGTCCGGGACCCGGACGGACGGGTTACTTGAGCAAGTGTGCGTAGCTACGCAAGGTCGGCATTTTATGCCACTTAGCACTTGAGTAACAAGTGTAGATGACCTGGCCTACTTGAAACCTTTTATTTTATACACATGTTTTTGCGTCATTGAGTGTTTCGATTTGTGCGCGTTGCTTGAGTAGGGCCATAGGGGTCAGTAGTGTAGACAACACCCACCCAAGCATGTTCTGAGAAGCAAAGGGTGCGCGGTGCGGTGACTCAAAGTTTTTTACTTGCTTGAGGAAGCCCTTTTATTCCTCAAGCCTAGATGTAGATGAGCCTTTTGTCCAGAGAGTTTCTGTCACCTCTTACTTAAGTTTAGTTGTCGTTCCACTTCCAGTGTCGTAGTAGTCAATTCGTTAAAAAATAAAGTCGTAATTAGTTGTTAATGTGAATAATAAAACCGTCCTCCTCCCCGTCATTTTGACACCTTTAAATAATAGCTTGGCGTCGCTTACTTACAGTGGTGGAGATCGTTGGTTTCGTTCCGTACCTCAAGCGCCAGTGATAGTGACCGTTGACCGTGCACGAACGTACGTCGGCTGAGAAGGAAGCATGCTGCACACCAGGGTCGGCAAAAAGGCTCGGAGGGACAAGTTGCAGCCATCAGTATTTAGCATGTGTCACCATCAATCTACCCAACAACGGTCACAGAAAACACCTTCATGGAATGTATGCACGAGCTATCCTATGACACGGAATGATGTCTCAGTCGTGCAACAGGAGGTTGAATCTCTCGCCGAAAGTCGTCGTAGCAGGTTACATTTTGCATTAATGGTTAAAGCAGTAATTGCCTGGTTTAGGGGGATGTGATATGAGCATATTGAGCATGCCAAGCCAATGCCAAAGAAAGACTAACTGTAATTTTATTAATCCGAATTATTGTAGTAGTGCTGCATGCAACTTTGATTATCTGCAAGAAAGTGACCAGAGTTTCACTCCCAACGACCAAGTCCCACCTCGGATTCCTTTTCCATCTTTGTTTAAATGCATTCAACCACCTCCAAACACCCCGTTGAGAACCCCAAGCGGTGACAGTGAGAGCACTTTCTTAGTTTCAGCCATGAAGCAAGACCCCAAGAAAACCGATTATGGCTGTTCTGTCCTGCAAAGCGAATGGATATCTAGACCAGAGTCGCTCGGCGATTCTGTAATTACAAAAAAATACTCAATTGCTCAACTAATGGATATATTATGCGGGGATCCCACTGCGCCAGATTCCACGATCGCCTGAGACGCTACGATGTTTCAACCATCAAATCAACCATGGGTCTCCCTCCGCCTCGCCGTATTATCACATCACACATTTTTGAGTAGTTTCCTTTCTAAACAAATTGCCTATATGCTTCTCCGTTTCTGATGTTTCGTTCATTCATTGTACTTACTGTTGTTGAATAATATTAATGAAGAGGTTTCTCTTCGACAGCTCGTGTAAAATAAATTGTATAACCTTGATATTCATTTTCATTCATTCATCAAACTTATCGTTAGACATTTTTATTATTGCAATACGCATGTACATGTCTGTTTGGGCAAGTCACATTTCAACATTTCGCTGTTTATTGTTGCAGCGATGCATGTAGTTTTCAGTTACATCATTATGATTATAAAATATTTACATTTACGTAATTTCATTTCATTTACAAACAACCCAATACTCCAATTATAATTAGAACCAAATGTTTCTTTTTTCTTTAATCCACGTAGAATGTACAAGATTTATGTTCAAAAATGGGTATGGGTATCTTTATATAAAATCTTTCACATAATCATAATTAAATATATTATATTTTATCAATATTTTAAAGCATCACATAATACCGAATGGGTTACACAATCTGAATCTG
>JAANSN010005995.1:0-11354 GCA_036850665.1 Dicranocentrus wangi
AATAATAATTTGCCCCACGGCCAAAGTTCTATTGAAACATGATTTATTAGCAATTAATTCACATGTGACTTGTCACAAAAATCACATTAACGCTTAGTCTCTGTTCTCCCGTCTGTGCATTTCCGTGCCAGATTTTCAATGGATTCAGTAGTTGCAAAGTTCATTTTCTTAAAACGCGTTTGTGCGCAATACGACGATTAAACGCACATTTTCTTTCTATAAAGACTCATAATATATATAATATATTGGTGCACAATAATTTCCAACTTTAAGGATCAAGTATAGCAATGTATAGCCATAAAATTGAAAATATACTCAATATATATTTTTATACAACATAACATATTTAAACTGCCCTTACCAGAAATTTAAAAAAATAATTTTCGTTTGCCGTCGAGTAGTTTTAAGCGAAAATTAGTGTTCGATAAGTTATTAAAAACAGTGTCGATAATCTACTTATTCCAGTAGAGTTCTGTCACTTTTGTTGAGTGAAGAAGTTGTTTTTGTCTATAATTAATCAAATACAAAATATGTAACGCTTTCTCGTTATCCTTCGTCGGGTAAACAGAAAGCACTGTACGTGATGGAACAATCACATTCACCTCACCTCGCACTTAATCACAAAAGTCTGCAAAAATTAATGCACCCAAATATTATTATTACCATTTTAATTAAATAAATACACTATTTTTATTATTTACCACATAAATCACGCGCACATATGTAGTAGGAGTGAGTAGGAATTGTAGGAAGATCTACATCTACAACACTAGGTACCTACATGCACCTACATCCCGTAGCTGTAGGCAAAAATGTCAATATATATTTCCGTAAAATGTGCCATACATTTATTAGAAAGAACAGAAGTTGAGCATGCATGGGTATTAAGGGAAAAATGTCTGTCCCGTGAACCTAATATCCTGAATTTGGTCAGCGTAATTTATTTTGGTTTTTGGTCCAACACTTTTTATTGAATTCTTATGACGGCTATGACCCAGCAAACCCCAAGGTCCGTGGCTAAGGGAAGCTTGTATTACGAAAGACTATTACCTAGCAAACCCAACTTTACAAACCGATCCCACCCTCAAAAATAAATGTGATAAAGCTGAATTAAATTCTGTTCTCCGTATTGCGTATGGTACGTATATATAGGCTGATGGGAGGAACTGAATGACTTGACCTAGGTGAAATAAATGTCAGAAGTCAAACCAACAAATACCTCAAATACGAGCAAGATTATTTCAATTTTAATTTGGGATTTATGCATATGGATATATAGTGGCACATCTCTAACCTGATTGCAGACTTATATTGAAGAACAATGCAAATACTGCTTGCTATACCCATTGGAAGAGGAGACTGCTTTTAGTGCTTTCGTTTGCACTACTAGTACTTACGTCAAATCATACAAAGAGTACATACTGTAAATAGTATACATTGCACTTATGCTTTACCTTTTACGATACAAGTGCGCTGCGCACTACCAGTACTACGAACCAGTACCACTACGAACTACGACCGAAGGAATTTTACCACTATTATCTATATTGGTATTTGGTAAACTTCATTTTCAATAGGAATAGGAATGGGATATGGGGGAATGAAATGGTCCACTATGTAAGAATTGTGAAGTGAATGCGCTTATTTTTCCTTCTTGAGAGGAGAGCTGAGATGGGAAAATATGCGGAACGACTTGATGAGATGAATTGAATCTTTATATATTTACTATCTTTATACTTGTTGTTCGTTTCGTATGTATATTCCATTCTTGGTAGAACTGCTGAAACGTGTAGCCTTCTTGTAAGAAGACTGAAACTGATGTGCATACTTAATATTTTGATGTATTGTAAATGTATCGCCAAATTAACTTTGTTGTTATAATGTTATATCGTAAGATAGAGTAGGGTGGATGGAATTGGTGGACGGTGGAGGACTACTAGTAAGGTTCTAAACTCCAGTTTCTAAATCTAAAACGAAATAGAAGCACGGAGCACCTAATTCAAAATCATGGAAAACAAGAAAGAAACAATGCATGAATGATGAGTTGATGACATACCTGACCTGACTGACATGAGACATGACCCATGACACTAAAAGCCAGGTGGTGGGGATGGTAAGATTACCTTAATTAAAGATTGCTGTATTCAGGCTTGGCGATGAAATGAAGAAGCCACATTCGAAACCAAAACCTATGATCCAGTTAATCCAGTAGTACTTGGACTTCCTATTCGATTCGAATTTCCAACACGAACGAACGACCACCGAGTGCGTGCAGTTGCAGTGCAGGCAGGCAGAATGAGTGTAAATTAAAGGATCGCATCTGAGGTCTACTAACTTAACTGAATACAAATGAACCGTATTTTAAATTAAAATGTTAATTAGTTAGGTATGGAAATGCACATGCTGATTGAACCTCTTTTTAAACATTGTTAATTACATAACATATTACTGCGACTGCCTAAAACTTGGAATGGAATCCGTCAGAGACAGATAAACCACGCCATAATTAGACATCAGACACCATCGTTAAGATTAATCAGAATCTGAATCAAACCAAACTCAACATAGGGATAGGGATCAGTTCGGCACAGCATCATTAGGCTAGACAAAGTATTTTAGTCGGACATATTTGACACTACTGCTATCATATCATATAATATCACGCGTCACCATCTAACACGGTCTGAGCAACTACTTGCCCCGTCGCATCTCTTTCTGTTCCGAAGGGAGACGGGCGGGAACCATCTCACTTTAAATATCCATTTCCAGCCTAATATAAATGCATGCATGCATTTCATAAGAAAAGGAGGAGGAGGAGGAAGGATTTGCCGATCGGGTCTCACTTTCTGTTCGAAAAGTGAGTTGAGTTGAGGATGAGGAGGATGTAAAAGAAGTGTGGATAGATCGAGGAATATTACGGGTAAATGGTAATAGAATAGTAGTACATTATTGGTATATATCGTATTTTTTTACAGATATAAGATGCTATTCATCTTATATAGGTGAAGTGTAGTCTAGTGAGTCTGTGCTTAATTATCTCACACCACCGTAATCCTTCCTTAAGTTCCTTCCCAAAAAAAGTTCCAAAATCCTTGCTGCTGATACTCCATCCATCCATCCAAACAACATACAAATTATTACATTGATTTGACCACCACCAACATAAAAACGGTATAGCACGCTCCTCTTCTCTCCTCTCTCGTCTCGTTCGTATTTATAAAATACACAAGATCCGTATTTTTATACGGGAAGACACAAGAAGACTAGGTATAATATAGATTCATTGCTTTGCTGATCATTGCACGAGGTTTCTTTTACAAACAAAATGATCACTAACTTTGAAAATCCTCCGGTGATTGTTGATAATGATAATATTCTGGTCCACCTGTGTGACATAGGTGGCAATTTTAGGGTGGAGGGTGGTAGTAGTACAAAATAGAATTACCCATTATCTGAGTGAGTAAAACGTAAATAATAATACTTGTTTCAATATTTCGGCAATCCTCCAGTCAGTAGTTAGCTGCGTTCAGCATTATAAATCACTGGGAAATAAGTACTACGCAGAATTTTTGGAGGTGAGCAATTGATAACCGGTTTTTAGTCAAATTACTTTTAATTGCATTTAGTTGTTAGTAGAAGAAGGTTCGGCGCGAGAAAGGAATAGAATAGAAATGCCAAGTCATAGCAGTCACAAGTCATCCAATATCACGTTTATTTGTATAAAACTGTGAATACCGTAAATACCTTTCCCTATTCCCTATAAATAACAATAGATAAACAGGGTCACAAAGATAACTAACTTTATTACGGAATGGAATGGACTACAAATATGTAATCTGCCGCTCACTGGTCACTAGTCTTTCATCATAATCATTAATCATAGTTTGTAGTTATTAGCTTTAGTAGCATCATCAGCACAGCATCGTTTACATCATGTGAATCCTGTCACATGTGACTGTGAGGGGTGATTGTCAAATCGTTAGTTTATTTATTATTTTTTATTTTTGTCTTTTGGCAGACTCCCTACTGTGGATGACGGAGGAGGACTGCAGTTGCAGTCTACTATTAATGTTTCTTTAACGGCCAACGCCAAAGATTTCTCCTGTGTCTGATTGAATTTTACTATATTCCTCGTGACTGAAAGCACACCCTTTGTATTAAATCGCAGAAATGGGTGTCGGCGTATCAAAGTGCGAAGCTCCGGATCCTACAATAGTTTTACCCCCACCCCCACCTGGAACCACTCCAGCGTCAGGCCAAGGTGCGACACCAGCTGATCAGGGACCTGTGAATGAGAAATACAAACATAATCCTGGAACTTACGAGGATCTTGCAAAAAAATGCAAAGGTCTGTGAATTAATAATAATTAATGAGTGAATTAATTGTGTTCATGAATAAATCAATTTATTGATTTTGAATTTCAGAAATTTTCCCACAACCATTCGAAGGTGCCAAAGTGGTGATAAACAAGTCATTAAACCAAGGTTTTCATGTGTCACATGCTCTCACAATGAGCTCCATCTCGCCAACTGGCTATAGATTCGGAACAACCTACATCGGTTCCAAGATGCTAACACCCAATGACCCTGCCTTAGTCCTTTTGGGAGACACAGATCCTAGTGGAAATCTTAATGCTCAAGGATTTTACAATTGGAATGACGCTGTGAAGACAAAGTTTGTAGTTCAAGTGATGAACAGCAAGTTCGCGGCCACACAATTCGGAATGGATGTGCGTGGAAAGGATTTCACAGCTTCATTAACTTTAGCTAATCTTAACTTGTTCAATGAGACGGGTATTGGTGTGCTGCACTTCTTACAAGCAATTACTCCAAAGTTATGTCTGGGTGCTGAACTGATGTACCAACAAGCTCCACAAATCCCAGGTGGTGCAGCTACAGCTCTAACATGCTCTGGGCGGTTTACAAGTAATAGAAATATTTAATTGCACTTTACATTGCTCTTCCATATAATATCTAATATGGATCAGCTTTTCATTTCGAAACATGTTTTGTATTTGCAGCTGACGAGAGCATTTGGAGTGGATTTGCTGGGACTAATAACATCGGACTGAGTTACTATCGTCGTCTTAATGAAGAGATTCAGATAGGACTCGAATTAGAAAATAATTATCAGCAGCAGCAAATCATGGCTAGTGTGGCGTACCAGTTTGACTTGCCCAAAGCAAATTTTTCCATGAAGGCGATGATTGACAACAATTGGACTGTGACTGGTGTTCTTGAAAAACGTCTTCTTCCTATGCCTTTCCTTTTATCGATATGTGGCTCACTTAATCACATCAAAAACCAGTTTAGGCTTGGATGTGGGTTTTCTATAGGAGCTTAATAACTTCAAAATCCTCATTCATTGAAATTGCAGCGTCACCAACATTTCTTTAATAATTTAACTATTATTTCTAAAGCCGAACAATGTCACTCAGGCTAAAAATCTAAGAAAGTATATTAACTGTTGTTGTAATGATGAATAATTTTTTGGGGCAAAGTCAAATTGTAGGCGTATACAAATACATAATAGTAAATAAATAAAGAATATACTAATGCTCTTCTCTTGTTACGAACATGCATGTAGAAATGTGTTTTTAAAAATCTATATTTTGACCATTGCGATTCAGTCATTCAGTTTAGTCATTTACTAATTTAGTAGACGTTCGTGTTTGTGACTTTGTGACTGATACTGATATGGTTATTCAACTTGGAAGATCTCGTGTGAAAACAGAAAAATGATGAAAGTTGACAACAGCACAATCGTGGCAGTGACGCAATAAAGTGAATAGTCGTGTAGTACTTGATTTAAAAAGAACCTTAGAATTATTACTTTACTTTTATTATATTTGAAATCTGTAAACTTGCACTTACAGAGTATATAAATAAGTCTAGACTGGATTAATTTAAAACACATATGTTTGTTGTTTACAAATTAAAAACGTAGCCATTTATGTTTTTACATAAAAATAGTAGCTAAATAATAATTACATATAATGGACACATTTTCTGCTATGAATAAAAAATAAAACATAACTCCAATTAGTGTAGTTATATCATTTATTTAATTTTATCTCTCTTCTTTGATTCCTTTTGTCGGTGATGATGACCAGAGGAAGACCCCGAGGACTTTTTTCCATGGCCCGGTTTATCCTTGTTAGGTTTATTGTTGAGAAGTGGATGTACTTCTAAAATTGAAGTTATGAATGAAATTAATTTTTAATTTTACAATTTAAAAAGCTGCACAATTTCACACACAGATTACACATATTAGTGGATTTAATTCGACATTACTCTTACCATCTGTAGGTGCATTCTCTAGATTTACGTCGTGGGTACGTGGTTTCTTCCTCTTATTCTCTTTATGGTGATCAGAATGACCACCTGCTGCAGCTGCATGTTGCGCTGCAAGTTGACTTTCATCTACGTCTTCAACGATATCAGGTGCAATTGGTAAGAACATGAGGAAATCTGGATCTTCTCCCCCCTCATCAGAACTGACATACGCCGTAATAGGGTCAACTGTTGTTACATCCACTTCTAAATCATCATCCACCTTATCACCCTTTTCTTCTACAATCTTGTCTTCATCCTCCAAATCAAACTCCGATTCTCGCTCTTCATACTCAACGTTTTCATCAAGTTCCTTGAAATCCGGAGCGAACGCAGACCAATTTTCAACCTGATTTTGAGCCCAAATTGATATAACGCCAGAGCTGATAGAGGCGACTATTGGTCTCATAGGGTGCCACACAACATCGAGTAATAGTTCACCTTTCGTACCATGTAAAATCTTTACAAGATTACCAACAGTTTTTTCCCAAATATATAAGGCATGTTGTCTTGCAGATCCAGCACAAATATATTCCCCATCTCCAGAAAAACAACACTTTTTCCACATTGTCTTATTTACTAAATCTTGCAACTTCTGAACTGGTTCGAGATCCCCGTCCTTACCACATTCCAGTACATCCTTACAATTGTAAACCCGAATGATTCTGTCCGCAGAATTCAGCAGAAAGCACTCCCCTCGTCGAGCAAATTCAATACTTTTTACAGCAGTCGTACTTGTAGCTCCTTGTCCAATGCGAAAGCTGGCTTCCAAAATAAGGTTAGGTACAGTGTATGCCGACACTTTTCCTTTAGAGTTTCCCGTATAAACGTACGTTCCACGACGGTCAAACGAAGCTACAATGTTGAGATCGTTGTCATCTTCAACAGGTACAGTTTTAACAGATCCATCCACATTTACCAAAAGTGCTGCGTGACGGAGCGGGCAAACAAGAAGTATTCTTGGATCTCGAGGATGAAACTGAACTTTGAGAACCGGGGAAGGAAAGCGGAATCTGCTTTCACAGTCGCCCGTCATGACATCCACAATTGTCACCGTGTTGTCAGTAGATGCAGTTAGAATTTTATGCCCGTTCCTTGACCAACTCAAGGAGCACACGGGATGAGAGTGTGCCGTTATAACTTTCGCAATCCCACGAGTCATAAAGTCCCACACGACGACGCGGCCATCATTACATCCAACGGCGAGCAGTGTACCCAATTTGTTAAACTGTGCAGTGACTGCTACCGAAATACAGTCAAGAACGCCATCATATTCCTAAAACACAAATGGCAAACAACACGTGACATGTTTATACATACATTCAACATGTAATGCTTACAGCTTTTATCAAAGAAACTAAAAGCACATTTTATAAATAAAAAATGTAAGATTTGTTCAGAACAAATATTCGTACCTCCGGATAATTCTGGCAGAAGGACTCTGAAAATTTTACAAACAAAAAATTACAACATTACTCCTTCACATACAACTCTTGAGGGAAGCATTAAACGGACGGAACATTATAAAATCTGGAAAATTATTTATCTAACTAGTACGCGACAATAAATACACATAGGTACGTACCTAAAAGCTCTAAATTCATCATCGAAAGTCCTTAAAGTGTTAAAACGTTTCCAAAATAAATTATCAACACGAGTGACGTGTGCTGATGATGACGATGAGTCACATCAAGGCCAGTAGTAGTAGAGTAGTCCAGCCCGAGTTGTTTTAACAGCAGAAATATCCCTTTCAAGTCCAATTATCACGATATCCAATCAACAATATCACTACTAAAATTCTCCAGTTCCTCCAGCTAAATAGCAGAGCTAGTGCTGTTTACGCGTTGTAGTAAAATATCAGAAACTGTATAAAAAATAGGATGCTTGCTGCCCTATCTATTTCTATCAAAAATTACCAAGAAAGAGTCTACAACACAAAACAACACACATACCTACATCTACATCTACATACACTAACACACGCAAAAACACTTTATCTACCTATCTTTTGAACACCTTTCTTCTTCCCTTCGCTTCTTTCTGCTGAGGAACCCTCTCTCTCTCTCTCAACAAGAAAAACAAAATTATACGCTGCACGGCTGCACCACCACTTTTCCACAAGTTATATGCTTTGGGGCAAGTTGAACCAATCTCACTCTGGCTCTGGGTTCAGTCAGACACTAGACACCACGATCAGATCAGATCCGATATCAAGTTTACATAATATTTTAGGCGTATGCATAGCGAATGATATGGATGCGGATGGATTTTCGACGATGATGATGCATAGCGTAATAGCGTAGCAAAAGTTTCATAAGATTTGATGCACAAAGGGAGTTGTTCACGAACACGACGCGAAGGAACGGAGGATTGGAAAGTATTGGAAGCTTGTGTGTAGATTATGTGATTTTTTCTCTTTTTTGGTAGACGACTAGAAGAGCGTGCGCGTGCAGAAGACCAGAATAAATATTTTGGCGAATGTTTCTCGCGTGTTTCGTAATAAAATAAAAATAACTTTCAAAATCCCTCAAAATGTTGGCTGGAGATTTGTTCGATCCGTTTAAGCAAGTGTGGACTCATCTGGCAATCAAGAAGGACTTTGTGGTCACCGACAACTGGATATACTTTCTTCATCGAAAGTGTTCCTTTGTGTTTGCCTTGATCGCGTTAATCTTTATAGCCAGTCAACCGGTTGTGATTGAGTCTCCTCTGCAATGCTTGGGTCCGCACGAAGATGAGTTTCCTGTCTACTTCATACGTGAATACTGCTGGACACATGGAACTTACGTAATCCTGGAACACTTCACGGGAGTAATAGGTAACATAAATAATGTGGCGTATTAAAGGGCTAATTAAGAAGTTAAGATATTATTAAACCGAAACGTACAGCATGCTTGTTAAATCTATGCGTACAGTGCTTTTTAGCACACACTTGAAGTCATAATTTAGTCTTGCAATTCAATTAGAATGATTGTTAGAAATTAGACTAATGAAGCCATCATGTTTGATGTTAAGTTAACTTTTTGTGCCCAGCAGCTTCCAACTTGCGTTAGACATGCCATTTATCATGTGATTGATGTGATTGACTAGTGTCAACTGCAGAGTGCATGTGCAGTGTGAGTGCTAGTCAAAGTTGGAAGTTTTAATTATCATCTTGACTTATTTGCATTGCAGGTAAAGATGTTCCCCATCCAGGAATTGGCCCTGATGTCAAGAAAATAGGACCTCGTACATACGTGGAGTTAACCAAGATCTATCAGATGCACTACATCTTCTATCCGGTTATAATCCTCGTTCAGCTGGTCCTTTTCCGTTGTGCAAAATACCTCTGGAAATGGATTGAGGGAAATCGGATGCAGAGCCTACTTCGTGAACTAACTGTGGCAATCATCGACAACGAAACTATGAAGAAACGACTGGATTTGGTTACTGACTACATGACTTCGGTTGTGACATTTCACAACTCCTACGCGTACAAATACATCGCGTGCGAATTTTACAATTGCCTAAATGTCATATTCCAGTTCTTTTTGATTAATTACCTCCTGAATAACGAGTTTTTGAATTTTGGATGGGATGTTGTTCGATATGTGCGATCGGTTTCCGACGGAACTGCTGTAGGTTTGGTCGACCCTATGCTAAAAATATTTCCAAAGTTAACGAAATGTAAATTTGTTCCATCGGGGCCGAGTGGAAATGCTGTACCACACGAAGCCCTTTGTGTGATGCCTTTAAATAACGTTGCAGAAAAGATTTTCTTTTTCACTTGGTTCTGGTTAGTTATCCTTGGAACCATTACTTTGCTAGGGATGGTGTATCGCTGCCTTGTATTAATGTTCTCGTCCATGAGATATGCAGTCTTGAGATTTAAAGTAAAACGCTCATTTTGCAGTTCAAATGATTTAAAGTACGTTGTGAAGCACTCTTCTTACGGGGATTGGTTTGTTTTAAGTCTTATGCAAAAGAACGTGGATGCATTCGTGTTTTCTCAATTGATAGATGAGCTTGTTGTCAAAATGAAGGAGGCGAGGAAAGAGAAGGAGTTGTAGACTTAATTTTTATGTATGAGAGATTGTAATGGTAAATCGATTGTTATGAATTTTGTATGTTTTTATGCTGTGGATCAATAAAATGAGTCATCAGTTTTAAACCACGTTATTACACGTTATGTAATCTATCACTGTCATTATGTCATCCCAGTTAAAAATGACTGAACACTGTTACATAGGTATTGCATTTCGGTAAAACGACAAACAAAGTAACTTTTCATGTAGTTTGTCTGGTGGAACTTCGCGATAGCAGGGCTTGGAAGCGAAGTTGCTTCACGCGATGTTAATGGATGACGGAGGCATTGGAAACAATCGATCAGGAAAGTAAATTCTTGGAAGTTATAAACGAAGTGAAAATGAAAGATGCTGTTCACGGTTCCCGTTGTCTGTTTCATAGCTAAATTCACAATATAACTAAATCCCCTATTATCTTGATTATCGTACAGAGTGACGTGGACATACTTTGACTGAGGTGGAAATGAGTTACAAATAGGTAACAATTATAAAACACTAGGGACTTTGTAAATGTTTGAAAACGTGTAAAACTGTTTCCGTACTTCGTTGAACGTTGAATAGTGAAACTTAAAATCCAGAGAGAGGTATTCAAAATCGATTAGACCTCGGTAGTATTTCATTATAGATTAATTTCGCAAGACCTGAAACGGAAACATGGGACTAGTTGTACGAACTCCAAAGAGTAGTGGGGGTGATTCCACAGATTTTGATACCATGTCGGAAGGTATAGAAGTAGAAACTTCAGCCAGAGAAAATGTTGAGATGGCTGCTCTAGACCATGGCTATGACTTTGATTTTTTTGTTATTGGAGGTGGCTCCGGAGGTAAGTGTAATATATACTATGGTGTAATCTTTTTCTAGTTAGGTTTAGGCAAAGCTAGAAAACTTTGAGCCTAGGGTCACTCGGATGTAGTGCAAGTGCGAGCATGACCATTTTATGTTTATCACAGGAATAGC
>JAANSN010005996.1:0-11354 GCA_036850665.1 Dicranocentrus wangi
TGAAATTTGTATTGATACAAAAAGAGTTTGAGAGAGAGAGAGAGAGAGAGAGAGAGAGAGCGAAAGAAGGTTAAATATATATTAATAATCATCCGGTTGTTGTTCCATCCAGTTTCATTTATGACGGTTGTTGTTGGAAGGAGTGTTGTTGTTGTTGTACATGTTGACGAAAGTGAGCAGTGGCTAATGATCATCATGATGGAAACCTTCTTGGTGTTTGTCAAGACTGGGCTCCTTTGTAGATGACCGTAGAGATAATAATAATACTAATAATAATAATAATAAATAATAATAATAATAATAATAATAATAAACCCGCTCTGTTTTTTAATTAGTCTTTAGGTTTGAGAGAATAATGTGGGTCTATTATAGTTTGTAAGGGAAGAAGGGAAACGAGTTGTTTTTTGAGAGGATTTTAGTTTTACAAACGGAGGTGGTGACGACGGTGTGTGGGCAATAAAAAAGTGCTCTTTTCTAAGGATTTTGTTTTGTAAAGTCATAATAAAAGTCATTTGGGAGCTGGTATTTAATTAGCGATTGAGCGACTGGTGGTTGGTTGGTGACGACTGGCTGGTGACTGGTCCAGTGGGATCTTTTTCACTGTCATCATTGACATTTTCATGATATATATGGGTGTGATCATCATCGGAATCGGAAAGAGTGGGTAGACAACAGGCAGGGGCTGTGCTCATCATTTGTAGCTTTTTCTCGGGAATTCATTGGTTTTACATGGGTGAGGGTGAAGGGCAGCAGCTTGGCAAAAGACTAAGAAGGAAGGGGATTTCTACCGTAGCGAGCAAGTAAGTTTTGGAAGTAGACAGTTAAACATGCGTTAAGTATTTATTTGTTGACCTCCTGTGTGTTCCTGCCGGTTTATTTTTGTTTAATAATGGAACTATAATTTTTTGCTATTAGGAAAAATGGATGAGATTCCGTTTCCGTTGGAGGACTCGTTCCTTGAGAATCCTCCAAAAATATTTGGCGACGTCAAATACACGTTTGAAGGGAGTGTGGATCCGAAGGTAAAAAAAATTTACTTGTGGAGTTTTTTTTTTGCCAAATGCTACCTCGAAGGAATGTCATCATGATATTGAGGGATTGATATAATACTTAATGGAGTCATGATTCATTCATGGAAATGGTTACAGATCAAGAAGCTTCTGGATAATGGAGGTGCTAAACAGTTGCTGTATACTACCATCTCTACAACTCACCTTATCGTGGGGGAGGGGGCCGATGAAATGAAAATTGCGGAGGCTGAGGACGTCTACGATATCCCTGTTGTGCAGCCCAGATGGGTTGTATTCTCTGCGAAAGCGGGGAAATTACTTCCGTAAGTTAATTATGGAAAAAGTTAGGGATTATAGATTAAATTGTGGCTGCGAAATTATGGTGCATGAGCGCGTGGACGAGGAGTGAGTATTAAGTTTTAGTCTTTAAATGAGCTTACGGATGGAATGTTTATTTTTATTTCGGTGTTGATTTATTTAGAACCAGTCACCAGTGACATGATCAATACAATCTTCTAAAATTATGAGTTTATTATTTCTGTTTAG
Source organism: Dicranocentrus wangi (assembly GCA_036850665.1). Taxonomy (NCBI): domain Eukaryota; kingdom Metazoa; phylum Arthropoda; class Collembola; order Entomobryomorpha; family Entomobryidae; genus Dicranocentrus; species Dicranocentrus wangi. Next base: position 1,557 of record JAANSN010005996.1, read on the forward strand.
GTCGCACGGGTTTGACGTACAGAAGAATCGACTTTTTCAGCCTGTCACAGCAACGTCAGCGGGCATCAAAGGGGAGGATTTGAAGAGTTTGTGGGCATCGGTGACCTACCACGGTGGCAAGTTTCAGCGTCATCTGGATAAATCCTGTACTCATCTAATTGCTAATAATTGTAGTTCGAAAAAGTATCAAAGCGCAAAACAGAATGGCATTAAAGTTGTATGTTGTGATTGGATCAATGAATGTATTAAACGGAGCTCCTTAGTTGAGGAAATAAAGTATGATCCACAGTTTCTAACCACTAAATCAGAACCTGCTAGAAATCTTCAACCACCCCCACAAACTAATAAGATCTCACAAGCTGCTGTCGACGCTGTTGTGCAGCAAACGAGTAAGTTGGCTACGACAATGCCCATTCGACCTGTTAAAGCTGCCCAGGCAGCTTCAAATAGTGTTACTACTACGGCGCGTCCTCCGGCTCCCCAAACTATTCTTCAGGTACAACTGTCTGGAGCTCAGCCTGCCAATGGTCCACGTGGAAGGGGGGTTGCCATACGTCAGCAAACACCACAGCAAGTCCAGCAACAATTGCTAATTCAGCAAAAGCAGCAGCAGGCTGGTGTGACGCAAGTTAGGGCTCATCGTCCACTAATGGTAAATACTCAGCAGAAACAACCCGCGTCAGTGCAGGCAAAACAAACTCCTGTAAGTGTTTCTCAACCGCAACAGCCTCCACCCCCACCTCCAACTACACTGCAGAATCAGCAAATTCAAGCACCACCACCGCCGGTTAAACCACCTCCTGCTACACAGCAAAGTAAGCTTCCACAGCAGCCCCCACCACCACAACCCCCTCAACCAACTCAAAATCCTCAGCCACCGCAAGTAGTGCAGCAGGTTCAGGTTCAGATACAACAACCACCTCAAGTGCAACAGCAACAACAACAGCAGCAGCAGCAGCAACAACAACAACAACAGGCGCAGATTTTACAACAGCAGCCTCAACCAGGGCCACCTCAGGCCCAGTTGCAGCAACAACCCCAACAATTACAACAGCAGACTCAAATCCAGCAGCAAGTTCAAATTCAGCAACAGAGCCAGTTACAACAACAACTCCAACAACAGCAGCAACAATTACAGCAGCAACAAGTTCAGTTGCAACAACAACAGCAATTACAACAACAACAACAGCAACAACAGCAAAACCAATTACAGCAGCAGCAATTAAACTCAATTCAGCATCAAACGCAAATTCATCAACAGTTGCAACAAGGTCAAATTCAACAGCAAAATTTGATGCAGCAATCCCACCAACAGCAACAGTTACAACTTCAACAGCCGACTCAACTACAAACTGCGTTATCCCAACCAAGTCAAAGTCCCCAGAGTTTGCAGGCCCAGGGTATCCCACACCCTCAGCAACAGCAGCAAAATAATTTACAAATCCAGCAGCAACAAAATAATTTGCAGTTACAACATCAGATTCAACTACACCACCAACAACAACAACAACAACATGCTGGCGTTGGCCCTCAGCACCAACAGTCTGTTCTACAAAACCAGCTTCAGCCACAAATGCAGATGCAACAGCATCCTCAACTGCAACAGACGATTTCTTTACAAAATCAGCATCAGCAGCAAGGTATGCAGCCCCAGTTACAACATTTGCAGCATCACCAAAATATGTCGCACCCTCAAAATCAGCAAGGAATTCAGGGTCATCAGGTCATGCAGCAACAACAGCCCGGTATGCAAATTCAGCGGCCACCTAACCAGCAAGGGCATCCTATTCACTTACAGCAACAACAGCAGCAACTTCAGGGTATGCTAACAACGCAAACAAATTTAAATAATTAAACTGATTAAATAGTAATAATAATAATTTCATTTGGAATTATGGCTATGGTTATTAGGAATTCCGCAACAGACTGTGCAAAATCCACAAGTGCAAATGACTCAGGCTCATCCTGGAGTTCCAATGCATCAACAGCAAGGGGTCCAGTTCCAACATAATCCACAAATGCAACAGCAAATGACACATCAGCATCAGTTGCAGATGCAACAACAACATCCGATGCAGATGCAACAGAATATTCAGAATCAACAGCAAGGCATTCAAACTCAACAGGGCACCATGCACCCGCAGCAAACTATGACTCCTCAAAAGTCGCCACTGCCAGTGTCCTCACAACCCATGCCCGTATTGCCTGGTGGTCAGATTCAGCAGTCCATTTCCATGCAGCAACAACAGCCAGGTTTACAAGGTCAGCAGCAGCTGCAACAACAGCTAATGGCACCACAACATCAAGTTCAGGCGCAGCAAGCATACCAAATGCAAAACCAGCAACAGCAGCAGATTCTTCAACAACAACTACAGCAGCAGCAGCAGCAACAACAACAACAGCAGCAGCAACAGTTTGTACTGCCTCCACCGTCGAAAACTCCTCCACAACAACTGCATGGCCAACCCCCTCAACAAATGCATGCTCAACCGCCCCCACAACATCAGCAAATGTTGAATCAGCAGCAGCAACAACAAATGCAGAATCAGGGTGTCGTAATGAGACCACCTCAACCCGGGCAACCGCAACAGTCCCCTCAGCAGGTTCATTTTCAGATATTACAGCCCCAAAATCGTTTACAAGTTGTAATGGGACTTCCACCCAAACCGCAGTACCAGCAAGGTCAACAATCACCTGGGCCAAATGTTCCTGTTCCCGTCAGTCAGCAAGGCATGGTATTTCGACCGCAACAGCCTCACCCGCAAGTCTCTGTCCAGCAGCCAATGAAACCACAACAAGTTCAGGGACAAATGTTTCATTCCATGCGACCAGCACAAACATTGGTCCCAATTACCTCACCACAACAGGTGCAGCAGCAACAACAACAACAGAATCAGCAAGGTCATCAAATCCAAGTGATGCAGGGTGCTCAAGCACAACATGTGCAGCCTCATCCCGGTGGTCCTTCGGGGAGTCCATTGCAGGGCAATCTAACACCATTACTACCCCCACAGATGCAGAACAAGCAGTTTCAGGAGATTGGGCCCACCGCTGGACAACAATTGCAGGGATCTCAGCAGCACTACAATGTTGTAATTCATCAAGGTCAACAATTTACTCAAATGAATCCTCCACCTCCAAGGCAATTAGTTGCTCAGCTTCGTCATCCAGGTCAGCCAGGACAACCGGGTCAACCTGGACAGCCCGTTGGGCAGCAGGTCGGTCAAAAGGTTCCATTTCAACCCGGAGCTCCACGACAACAAGTCCAGTGGACACAACAACAACACATGGAAATTTTTAGACAGATTCAAATGGATCCGAACATTAAGGCTAAATGGGCTCAAATGAATCAGGAGCAACGATCCCTGTTGATTCAGAAGTTAGCACAACGGCATAGAGAGGATCAACTAAGGAAGGAGATGATGTTGAGGCAACAGCAGATAAACCAGCAAAACGCTATGCAGCAGCAAAATAATCAGGGTCAGCAGCAGGTTCCACCAAGCGGAGGTATTCAACAAGTTGGTGGTCCACCTCAGCAGCAGCAGCAGCAACAACAACAACAACAACAAGTGCAACAGCAGCAACAACAACAGCATATCCACAGCTCTCAAGGACAGGCAATTTTGATTCAACAGCAAATGCCTCAGAACGCTCAGTCACCAATTCAAGGGCCCGATAAAACAATGCCTGTTCCACAGAGTAGTCCAGCTTTGGTGCCACAACCAACACCCTCTCCACAACTATCACAATCAAATAGCCCTCAACTTCCGCAGGGATCTCAAGGAGGACCAATGCCTGGCTCCCCTGTCGTGACCACTAATCCCGGTCAGCAAATGTTGATGCAGAATCACGTATTGCTGTCGCAGCAGAAAATCCTCAGCCCTCAGTCACCATCCCCGACTCAAAAGTTTCCACCGCCCAGTCCCATTCAACCTATGCAAACACGATCTCCTACTCACGCTGTGATCTCGAATCAGCAAGGGCCCCCTCCTGCTGGCACGATCGTTCGCACTCAGCAAGTCTTTACCCCTCAAGTGGGTCAGCACGGTCAGCAGCAGCGAATCAATGTGCAACATGTGCTTGTTCATCAGGGGGGACAACAACAGCAGCAACAACAAACCCGGTTTCCTCAACATCCCATTATTTTACCGCAGCATCAGCAAGTGGCCCCAGGTCAACCTGGCCAACAGCAGCAGAAGGTTGCCGTGTTGCAAGGACAGCAGCAATCCCCTGGTCAACCAACGAGCGGAACACAGTGGATACCGGGGGCACAGCCCCAGCGTCTAGGGAGTCCTACTCACACCACGCAGTTCCCACCCCGAATGCAATCTTCACCGGATCAGCAGAGGAGTAGTCCTGGTCAGCCAGTGTGGAGTGTCAGACAACCTTCTCCTGCCAGTCAACCTGGGACGCCAGCTCCTCCTGGAACCCCAACCTCTACCCCATACGTAAGACTTTTGACCGAATGCCAATATATAATACATATATATTTCTCCTTTTTAATTCCGGATTTATTATTAACATTTGTTTGCATCCCATTTTTTATTACTCCTTTTCCCAAGTTTTTACTCACTGTTTGACAACTTTACTACTACACCTCACAGTAACTTGATATGGTAGGAATATATAATGTATTATAGCTTTGAAGGCTTGTGACAGCTTGGATTCAGCAGCAGCAGCAGTCCCTTTATATACCTCCTTTCATTTCTCTGGCATTTTTGTTGTTGTTGATGATATTGCTGTATTATCCAGTCATTCATGATGAGTGAGCAGCAACTTTTAGTATTTTATAATATAATAATTATTGTTCTGCCACTGTCTGTGTGCGTTTGTCGTAACGTCAGTTTTCCACAAAAAGGGGCCGCCGTCATTCGGTTGACTCAGCATAAGTTTTGAATATATATTTGATTGAGTTTTATCCTCATGGCTTACATTCCATATTAGAAAAAAAAGTTACGTTGATGATGATGGTGATGATGGTGAGATCACCCTTTTGTTGACCGTCGCCATCATCATCGCCATTCTTATTATTATTATATATTCAATGTTACTTTTTGAAAGCTTTTTTTCATTATTTGCATGGAGGCTCTACTACGGCTCTTTACGGCTCATATAAAATTATATATTTAATTTGTACCGCAACGCATTTGGTATTATGCCAGTGAGAATCGTTCGTTAAACTGACACCGTTGGTGACCACTGCATAAAATAATAATAATAGTAATACTTAATAATTAATAATATGTTTCAACTTCAACACTTTGTTTTTTGAAATAACACTCTACTAATCTCGTTGATTATTCTGACTTTTAAATTTATATACCTTGTCTTTTTGTTATGATGTGATGACTAAATTTTAACTACTGTACTGTGAATGATGATGAACAATATTGACGTTTTACCTTTCTTGTTGAAAAGCTTCATTCATTCATTCATTTATTAGTTCAGCTCTCTAAATGTGTTTATTTGCGAAATGACTAATCGTCCATATATTTTAATTTTTCAACGTTGTTATGCCGTTATGCGTACTTCTTCTTCTTCTTGTGTTGTGGTTGCATTTGATTGTGAATTTGTTTCAAAGGTCGTTTTTCTTTGCTATTTACCAAAAAAAAGCAGATTTAATGTGTTCCGTATATATATGCTCAATATATATTTTTTGCTCATTCTTATTTCGTTTTGATATTGATTTTGGAATTGGAAGGATTTGAGATATTATGTTTTGTTGAGCGAAGGACATGGAATGGAGTATATTAATGAGAAATTAATGAGAGTGTCCTGGTGATTGATGATATGATGATGATTCTTTTGAGGAATCCATTTTTTGTACTTTTAATATTACTTCTGCTGGCATGAATAGTTTTGGGATTAGAGAATCTGTCTGATACGAACATGTATGGTAGGTTCAGGTGGTAAACTCCAAGACAAAAACAGCTTTGGCGAATTTGCTGAACAATAGACTGCAAGGGAATACAGGGACTGACTCGAGTACAACGACGACAAGTAGCTCAATGGTTACGTCAACATCCACGACTCATACGATGTGCCCACCACCAACCCCTCCAGTTTCCTCCTCACAGTCACAACAATTACCCCTTCAACATCCCGCACCAACGTCTCAGTCAAATGTTCTTAGTCAAAGAAGAACCCTTTCCAACTTAACTAACAGCTGTAAAACAATTCAGGTTAACAGCTATGGTGCTACCCGCGGATCGCTGACCCAACCCTCCTCCCCTGTCGCCATCTCCCCGACCAGAACGCCCTTTTATGGCTACGAGCCGACTTTTAAAGGTAAACTCTCAGCAGCATAAATAACCTGACTCAATACAAAAATGTATTCACTATATTCACAACATGTTGTATAATTTGAAATAATAATATCCACTATGTAACAATATATGTTTCTCGTCATGTCCTCCTGTGTAGCTCCTCCAAATGGATTCTTGATTGGCTGCGTTTTTTGGGCTGCCCAGATAGCTGATGCGCCGAATTGGAAACAGTGCATTATGCACTATGGAGGAGAAGTTGTCAGCGACTACAATCCCTCAAAGGTTACTCATGTTTTATGTAAAAATCAAAAGTTTCCAGAATTCCAGCAGGTTTTACGGGACGGGAAGCGATTAGTGACTATGCACTGGCTTAGTGATACGTGTGCGAGGAAGGTTATGGCTCCACCTTTCTACGCTATGCATTTACCAGTTCCATTTAATGAGTAAGCACAATATATATTTCATAGCAATTAAATTCGTGATGTCCATAACACCGCCGTTACCACCATCTAATAATATGAGTTAATTTACTGTTATTATTATTTTAGGGAACATCTTCCTCTGAAAGGACAATCTTTCGCAGTGACAGGTTTCGACGGAGAGGACCGTGAACGCGTGATAAAAATGCTCAAGCTCCTTGGAGCAGATTATACGTCATTTTTTACGATACTCAACAAAGGATTGGTGGCTTGTCGGTTAGTCCTGCCGAATACCTTACCACCACGAAATTATGTACTCCTTGCTTGATAATAAAAACGATGCTATAGTAATACTGTCTACTTGTTGTAAATAGGACGGACGGAAATAAGTATTTAAAAGCCCGAGAGTGGAAGCTACCAGTTGTTAATATTCAATTTATAAATGAGGTTTTATTGGGAAATCCTTCGTGCCTTCAGATGATACACAGTCCAAAATATCAACATTTTAGTCTAGAACAACCATTCCGATTTGACATCAATATAGCACCTCATCTAATGGGTATCGAAGAGTTCTTTCTATCTAGTTTAATAACGTACAACGTGCAACGTCGGTTGGAATTTATAGAATAATCGTATTTCACTAAAAACAATTTTAGCTGCATGGAAGACGCCAATTCGAGTGAACAATGACGTTGTCGACAAGTTTAAAACGAATAAACGTCCACTGGAGCAGACAGACGAGGATGTTGTTCGAGCGAAAAGAATGAAACTAGTTGAGGAAGAAGGGCAGCAAATGGCTTTTCTTGACAATCTTCCTACACCAATGGACGTTGACAAGAAGCCAGAAGAGGATGTCAAACCTGATATAGAAAATAGACCCCCTCCTGTCATTATGTTTACTGGTTTTAGCGAAAAATTTAAAACTGCGGTAAGCCTGATTCCTAATTACCTTGATGATTACCGCTCTTGATGGAGGGAGCGAGAGTAAGTCTAGATATTCTGCTTATCATTGTTTGTTGTTCTAATATGCCATGTCGTTCTGTTTTGTTTCCAGGCTATTGAAAAGGTTACATCCCTAGGTGCTCGTGTTACAAACAATATGAAAGAGGCAACACATTTAGTTAGCTGGGAATTTGTTACGACAAACCTGTATAGTGCCCTATGCCGAGTAAAATATATTGTTGGTGCTCCTTGGGTTCGCGACAGTTGCAAAGCTAGACGATTTGTGGACGAGGGGCCTTATGTTGCTAATGTTTCGGTATTCGAAAAATTTCACAAAGTCAGCATTGCAGATATTTTAAAGAAATCAGATCGTCACTTGTTGTTTAAGGTAAATAGTTTTTAGTTTCATTGTATTAGTGTATCATGTAAATCGATCATGTAAACTATATACAATCCATTATTATATTATTTTTATATAACATAATATCCCACGTTATTTTAGGGCTTAACATTTTTCATCACTCCCGGAGTATTCGGCAAGCTTCGCACGGGACTGGAACAAATTATTGAATCCGGTGGAGGACAGCTGGACAAGAATCAAAAATCAATGACAGATGTGAAAACGAAAGCAAAGAGAAATCCTCGAAAATACATAATAATCACTAATATCGAAGATTTCGACTATTTTTGTGAATTCTTCTACCAGAAATCAAATAAGCCTATGAGTGAGATAATGATAAAGCAATTGAACCAAATTTCGAAGCCTATTACCTAGCGAATTTACCTAGTAACAATGTTATATTCACTGATCTCTATCTTACTTGATGCAGGTATATTTACGGCGGCTTTCATATACAAATCAATCGCCGAGCAGAAGGTTGACTTAGGACCTATAACTTCTAAAAAAGGACCGTCGAGAGTGGAGCCTGCCAACTCCGCCTAACTAATCAAATTAATTAGACATCGAATTTGTAATTTTATACACTTTGTATTCACGTCATGTAATGCTTGAATTGATGGGTTAATGGTGCAAACTGAGATTATACCGGTATTACCTCTTGGATATAATTGAGTCATAATTTATTTTTTTCCTTATGCCCACTTCTTGATCAACTGTCTTGTGGTGTTTTTTGTGTTTGAATATTATTATATACCTATTTCAGTTTTTCATAATCTGATATTATTATTTGAGTAGTTTGTTATTATTATTATTCTAACTATTGCCAGTTGCTTATATATGTATATAATATGAATTCATGGAAATTCCATAGTAAACAAGTTACCAGTTTATTCTCCCTTGTCGCGTCCCCTCATTATTAACTGCCGATCAATTGAGGCACTTATTACTAATTGCAATATAAATGGTTAAGACATGGGAAATTCACAGAAGAAGCAAAAAAATGATTGTGATTGCACATGGACTGTATGGGTTGGACATGCAAAAAATATGAACATTAAATTTAGAAACGAGACAGAATTTGACAGAATTTTATTAGCTTGTACACAATAAAACTCCTTGCAACTTGAAAACACATTTTGTTTTGGAGATTCCCACTTCCTCCCTCCCTCCACATTATGATGTTAAACTTAAAGTCGCTCTCAACTTTTTCGAAAAAGATTTTGTTATTTATTTTTATTTTTGTGATACTTTATACCTCTGGACTCTTGTTCCCGATCACGCTCCCTCCGGTCATCCAGCTCATTGCTCGACATTCTAGGCATCATCAGGCTGCTGGCCACTCCGGCCCGTCATAGTAGCGAGGAGGGGGTGGTGGATACGACCAGAATGCCATTGGCGGGGGTGATGGATAACTCCACGGGGTCATTGGCGGAGGTGGGCGGTAGTGGTGTTGATGATAGTGGAGACAATCCCGAGTTGAATAATCCAAATAAGTTCCAACGCCACTCTGAGAACCACCAGTGCTCCACCGGAGCAGAGTGCTGCTAATCGGATCCCCCCGCTCTCCATCACCACCTCTGTAACGTTGTGTTACGTATTCCTCCTCGGCGGCGTCCATAATGCTATTTGTTGCCGAGATATGCTATATAAGTGAGTTGACCTTTGGCAAAGGTCAAGTAATGTATGTTCTCAGATGAGCTCCTATTTACTCATAACCGAAGTCAGAATGTAAAAAAAGCAATTGGTTGCCGAGATATGCTATATAACTGAG
>JAANSN010005997.1:0-11350 GCA_036850665.1 Dicranocentrus wangi
ACGTCGCACACCTAACGATTTCAACTTTAATTTGCAATTTTTCGTAATTGCAGAAAGAATTGGCTCGAAATATTACGCTGGAACAAGGAAAAACTCTTGTAGATGCTGAAGGAGATGTGCTTCGAGGACTTCGTAAGCATACATTATAAATGAATGACCATTTTGTTTCCTAATTTCTATAAATTACTGGAAAGTTGAACTAATTTACAAATAAATATGCGCAGAGGTCGTTGAGCACTGCTGTAGTATTCCTAGCCTTCAATTGGGAGAAACTCTTTCGGGCATTGCCAAAGATATGGATACATTGTCCTATCGAATTCCATTGGGAGTTTGCGCAGGGATTTGCCCCTTCAACTTTCCTGCGATGATCCCCCTATGGATGTTCCCAGTTGCACTCACTTGTGGAAACACTTACGTAATCAAGCCCTCAGAAAGGGATCCTGGTGCGTGCATGATGCTTGTGGAAATGCTCATGGAAGCCGGTGCACCTAAAGGAGTTGTAAACGTAATACATGGTCAGCATGAAGCTGTAAATTTCATTTGCGATAATCCTGAAATTAGGGCTATTTCGTTTGTTGGATCAGATCAGGCTGTAAGTTTTTATGTCATTGTCATTAGCAAATTTTAAATATTTGATTGCAAAGACAGAGTTGTGTATATGTTTCGAAATTGGATTTGGTAATAATGCAGGGTAAGTATATCTACGAAAGAGGGTCCAAAAAAGGAAAGCGAGTCCAGAGCAACATGGGAGCGAAGAACCACGGAGTAATTATGCCTGACGCCAACAAAGAACAAACCCTAAATCAGTTAGTTGGAGCAGCGTTTGGAGCAGCAGGTCAACGGTGTATGGCGCTCACTACCGCAGTCTTTGTTGGAGAAGCCCAACAGTGGATTCCGGATTTGGTAGACAGAGCAAGCAAACTTAAAGTTAATGCTGGACACGAGCCCGATGCTGACCTTGGTCCAGTTATATCCCCTCAGTCCAAGAAGAGAATTTGTGATCTGGTCGAGTCCGGTGTAAAGGATGGTGCCAAGCTGATTTTGGATGGAAGGGGTATCGTTGTTCCAGGATATGAAAAGGGTAACTTTGTTGGCCCAACCATTCTTACTGAGGTCAAGGTAAGTATTGAGAATCCATGTTCTGGCATTATTTCTACACCTTCATGCTCAAAGTAAGATTAAGCTTCTTGAATATGTGTGATTAAATATCGCATTGCCTTGTATTGCAGCCAACAATGAAGTGTTATCAAGAAGAAATTTTCGGCCCTGTTCTGGTTACATTGAATGTGGACACTTTAGATGATGCAATTAATCTCATTAATTCAAACCCGTACGGAAACGGAACTGCAATATTCACAACAAATGGAGCTACTGCACGAAAGTTCACGCAGGAAATTGATGTGGGACAAGTTGGAGTTAATGTACCTATTCCAGTGCCTTTGCCCATGTTCTCGTTTACTGGATCACGTGGAAGCTTTCTAGGAGATGCTAATTTCTACGGAAAGGCCGTGAGTTATAAGTTATTTCAAGTTATTTTGTATTCGTTCCTGGAAACGCCAAATAGTTTACATATTACATTTGGTATACGTTTGTAGGGAATCAACTTTTACACTCAACTGAAGACAGTAACTCAGATGTGGAGGGAACAGGATGCCACCGATACCAAAGCTCACGTGGCTATGCCAGTGATGCGCTAAATTGTTGTTTTCGCACAACAATCGCTGCATACATACGCCTCCAGTATATACATTACTTGGATTTGGATTGAGCGGAACATGACCCCCAATTCAAAGCATGTCTAAAATTCACTATAAAATTCGACACATTGTTATATGAAGTAGCAGGGAACTTTGTTTGCCCTGCAAAAGCTTGGGATTCGAGATTTACACGTTGCTAGTTGTATTAAGTAAGATGCTAATATGTCTTCCATTCCTCTAATTCTGTACAAATTTATTATTACGGTAAAAGTATGACAATATCAAATTGCAATAAAAGTGTATTTCTCTATACGATCGCTGTCGTGAAGTATATGAGTATGACGTATCATGGAAAAAAATATGCGAATACGCAATTGTAATCATTTACTCACATCCGATCGCGATCCTTGAAAAAGTTAACCAAAAAGTTAAATATTCGGCATGTGACTCGTGTGAGAACCTTCTGTATTTTCCCAATTTCTTTCACAATTTTGCAATAATGACTTGTGATTACGACGATGCGATGAGTTGAGTGAGATTGAGAGTTTGCAAGTTTCGTAAAAGGGATAAACGAAACGGATTTGGGTGGCTTGGAGTTGGAACTTACTACTTACTAGAAACGAGATGTATGTTCGCTGGCCACTGGACACTCTTCTGCTCTGCTGTCTGCACATTTTTGTGCACCTCATGCTCATGGTATTTGGTATGGTTGTGGTTTACCTTTTTGCTGCAACATAGCAAAACAGCATTAATAGCATGCTATGGCTATAATAGTAGATTGGATGTTTTTGTGGGTGTGTGAATTTCCTATGGGAAAATGAGAAATGGTGTGTTTCATATTCTCTGAAATTATCTCATCCGGTAAGAAGGAAGGAGTAGTGGTCTGGTCAGCCTGTATATAAATGGCAATATGGCAAATGTGTACCTTTTGCTTGGCAATTTACGTCAGTTTACTTCCTATCTCGGTAAATCTCATCTCGCAATACTTACCTCATCTCTAGATCTCTACAGGTGATTGGTGGTGATTCAGACGTTCAGTTAGATTCGTGGTGGATGTGGAATGCAATTGTACTAAAGACTTCAACCTGAGCTGCGCACTGTGGATTTTAAAGTTTAAATTCATGCGAATGAGGTAAGAAGTGTGTACGTAACGTACTTGCACGATAAGGTATTCATTCAGGTTTCATTCAGACAAGAAAAAATTTTAAACTTATATTATAAATTTGCTAGAATTTAAAAAATAATCCATTTCTTGCATGATTCAGACGTTCAGTTAGATTCGTGGATGTGAAATGCAAGTACTAAAGACTTCAACCTGAGCTGAGCACTGTGGATTTTAAAGTTTAAATTCATGCGAGTGAGGTAAGAAGTGTGTACGTAATTGCACGATAAGGTATTCATTCAGGTTTCATTCAGACAAGAAAAAATTTTAAACTTATATTATAAATTTGCTAGAATTTAAAAATAATCCATTTCTTGCATGTTTAATTGAATTTCTTGCAGAATTGCCTTGCCCGTGGTAAAACGTTAAAATGACAGACTCTCCAGGAAAACCGAAGCCTTATATTCCTCCTCCTGCGCCCAGAGGGATAACGGAAAAAGTGTCTGCGTCAGTTAAAAAACTCCACCTTAATTATAATATGATTACATCTCTTTACATGATGGAACCAATGGAACGCGCAATTATTAGTAAGTATTGTTGCGAATGGACGTTTTGGAAATAATACTCGTGATACTATATTATTATAATGTAGAGACGTGCGTTTATTTATAATCCAAGTGTATAAAATGTTGGTCTGATGATTTTTTCTAGACTGTATTATGCTCCTCGTCGTTACTTTGATGCTGTACTCATCGTGGGTGTATCTTCCGCATTATACCTGGAAACTTTTAGTATTCACAAGGGTCCTAACAGCACCAGAAGGATCGGAATTTTTGGATGATGCGGAATCTATTTTCATTGGAAAATCGGAACTTTAGGAAATTGTATGTATGTATGTATGTATTGTTAAGGTATAATTCGACGGGACGTGTATCTTCCAGAATTAAACAAACTTATGTCATCAATCACTAAAAACATACATGTGCTCAGTGTGCTCAAAAATCGGAACTTTAGGAAATTGTATGTATGTATGTATTGTTAAGGTATAATTCGACGGGACGTGTATCTTCCAGAATTAAACAAACTTATGTCATCAATCACTAAAAACATACATGTGCTCAGTGTGCTCGTGCTCACGAGTTCTTTACAGGCAGCACAGCACATCTTTGTGGTAAGGTCGCAATTGATACTGTGTAAAGGTGTTGTTATGACTTAGATTCCCATCAACCAATTAAGTTTGTCTATTTTTAAGAATTAAAAATTTTTACGAGTTCATTTCATAACCCTTTGTCTCTTCAATCATTCGGTCGTTCATTATCAAGCATCTCACTCACTATTGCACTATATAGTTGATAGTCACTAGTTTTACATTACAGATACGCTCGGAAGTAGTAGCAAGCATAAATACGCTTCAATCGGGACAATGGCTAGCATTGTGGATGAACCTGTAAAATAATATAATTACTAATTACTTTACTTCTTAAATCTTAGTATTAGGCCAAAACGTTCGCAAACTACATTATGGAACGTCACTGAATTGTATTTATTGGTCATGTCATATTACACATATGTGTGTAGCCTCCATTAGTTGATGCAACTCGAAGACCTGACAGTAGTACTTCACGAACAAGTGGTGGTCGAAAGTCTGGCGATGGTAAGCGTCTTGCTCTGACACATTTGGAATCTTTCATTCTTGATGCTTGATTCTTGATCAGGGTGTTACTTGTTTTTTTTTAAACACAGAAGGTTCAATACATGAAGAAGACAATTTCGAGGAAGAGGGAATCTGGATGGGTTATAACATGTATGGCGAATGCGAAGACGACGATACCGATGAAGAATGTGAGGAAGAAGATGAGGATGAAGACGAATATGAAGACATAGATGAAGACGAGGAGGACGAGGAAGAAGATAGTGACGATGATGATGACGATGAGCCAGATATCAAGCGATTATACGAATTTCATCCTTCTGATGAAGCGTTTAAAGATTCAGATTTGGAAGACAGGAAGAAACGAAGGTTCCTCATTGGCACGCACTCATTCCTAGATTTAAATGACCCCCACCTCGAGGATGCCCTAGAACCACACGATCCAGCGGCCGATGATGCCAATTTAACGGTACAAGAGAAAGCTAAGAGGGGATTGAAAGCGGAGAAAGACTTTTACAAGGATGCGTGTGCTGAACTTGGAGTGAAACCTGATCCGAAGGTTTTAGCAAGTCTGAGATCACCGATAATGGATCTTACTGTATGTGTGTGTTTTTGCTTTTCATCGTTTCTAGCTTAACCTTTTAGCCTCCATTATACTCCTTGTACATTTTTATAAACTATTTTTTTTTCGTCTGAAGGGAATGGGCATGAACGCTAAAGAGATAGTAGCAGTTTGTAGATTACTCCAAAAAAATAAGCATGTTCAATTTGTGAGTTTCGCCGGCAATTCCGCTGGCGGTGAGGGTGGCTTAGCGATCGCAGAACTGATTGCCAATAATGAAATTATTAAAAGTTACAATTTGGCTAGCACGGAGTAAGTGACGCTGCGCTGATCACTAGTTGATCGCCATTAGCATTTTAAATCACTGATATTATTTCTACGTTTTTGAATCTTTCAGAATTCTAGAAGTATTTGATGTTATTTGCGAAGCTATAGCGCAAAATTCTGGCATCATGCACCTGAATTTTTCGAAGGTATTGTATTGCAGTAATAGTGTCTATTTTATGAAACTATTTGAGTCTTGCAATAATCTCATATGGAGTATTCTATCTGTAGAATGAATTAGAAAATATCGACATGCCTCACATTAAAAAAGTGCTGCGAATGTCCCCGCAGCTCCTCACACTAGTTTTGAATGCTAACTATATTAAGGATGATGGGTTGAGACATATTGGGCTAGGTTTACAGGATAATGAGTCGCTAGAAATGATTGATTTATCCCATAACAAACTTTTTGGAGACAAAAGTATAAAAATGAAATCACGAAAAAACACGATATTGGACACTTTGTTCAAACATTGTGCAAATGATTACTAATCTGCAATTTCAGAAGCTGCAATTTTTTTTACGTCCTGTGCACAACATCCTACGTTACATGAAATCAATTTACGACGAAACTTTATGGGGGATGAGGGAGGCAAAGGTGTTGCTCGTGCATTGGGAGGAAATCCAAGAATTGATGATTTGGACCTTTCTTTTAATTTGTAACTTAACCGTTTGCAAATTGCGTAACCACTATTTACACAAAACCATATATGGCAAATGACAACTTTTTAAAATTCTACACTAGGTTGGAGGATGGAGCTGCAAGTGCAATGGGACGAAGTCTTGCCCGACATAAAGAAAGAGATATTAAATTTCTAAAACTAGAATTCCAGCGATGGCGGCAGGAGTCTGGCGCAGCTATCCTAAAACCATTCGGGAACAAAAATATCGAGATGCCAATCGAATTAATAGATTTCGGGGTCATGATGGATATTCATACGGCATTCATTGGTGCTAAGGACAAAGCTTTAAAGGTTCATCCCGATTTAAAAATTATGCACGGTCAAACGTATGGATTGGATCACGCGAAGGGTCCAGACCATCGTGCCCTGGTCATACGAAAGGCTGATGCAGTTTGCAAAAGTTTTGAAACACCGTTGGTGTACGTGGCTCCTTTTAATCGCACATTTTAAACAACTATAATCCCAAGCTCATGCCATGGAATTAATTTACTGATTTAGGATGCTGATGGAAGAGCTTGCTAAAGAAAAGCACGAGCTTACAGTAGCCGAATTTCGAAAATTTATCAAACAATGCAACTTATACAAGGACAAAGCCCTCACCGAAGCATTTGAAAAAGTCTTCGAAAAGAAAGATGAAGGCATTGTTGATGCTGACGCCATATTGGAGGCGTTTGACAAAGAATATCCAGGCCTACGGGTAATACCGGAACCCCTAGATGAAGAGGAAGAAGAGGAGGAATTACCCAAGGAAGAAAAGAAAAAGAAAAAAGGGAAGGACAAAGGAAAGAAAGGAAAAGGTGGAGGAGATAAAGCGAAAGCAGGGGGAGGACCAGGAAAAGGGAAGGCCAAGGCTAAGGGGAAGAAAAAATAGTTGAGGTGAATAGCTAACTTCTTGAAGAACAATTATATATGCATCCAATGCACTCAAGGTTAACTTACAACAATCAATTTTCAAAATCAACAAGTTAACACCGAGATTTAATAAAACTTTTTAACACGCAAGTTAATTATGAGACGTAACTAGTTAGACGTAATTGAGATGCGATTATTTTTAAATGCGTTAAATATATAGATCACTGTAAAAAAGGCCATGCAAAATACCACGTTACCACCGCTTGCCTGCTTAACTCAATCCATTGTAAAAATACGCGCAGCAATATCATTAATCATCCAATCTATCCCCTCGAGAAGATTCTTCCCTGTCATGGCGCTACACCACACAATTTGCCAGTGATGCGTCGTTATTTCATCCAGGTTCAAGGCATTCTTGATTTCGTCTGCGGTTAATGCCCCTGGTAGATCACATTTGTTTGCAAATACTAATAACGTGGCTCCTGACAATCTCTGCAAAAATATAAGTACAACTTACTTACAACTGACCGAGAGAGAATCACAAGTTTTTGCGCTTTTTCTTTCCACTTATTTCACCATAAAAGTCGCAATAATCATAAGGAGTAGAAAGGATATATCACAATAATTGCACCTCTTCCTGCAGTAATTTATGTAATTCAGCTTTACAATCTTCTAGTCTCATCTTATCCGCACTGTCAACCACCCAAACGAGTCCATCTGTACTTTCAAAATAGTTACGCCAGTACGAACGAAGACTTTTTTGTCCCCCAACATCCCAAATATTTAGCTGAAATCTACAATAAGATTTTAAAAGATATACCTATAATGTGATAAATGAAATTTTAGTAAACTTCATAAGCCAAGCTATAATTTTTTTCTCTAACGATTACCCACTACTTACTACTTACCCATTATGATCCAACGATTTTATGTTAAAACCTAAAGTGGGTGATATAGTGTTTATATCTTCTCCATTAAACTTTTTCCATATCGTCGTCTTCCCAGCATTATCCAGTCCACTAATTTACCAAGAAAGAACAATTAAAAGCAGTCACAAACAATTACAACAATATTTGCACAACCCACTCCTTATTGCTAACCTAACCTCTGCCTGTATTATTATTATTATTGTCTTACAGCATTAAAATCCTAACTTCTTTCTCCTTCTGCTTCAACTTCCTTAAAATCTTTAAGAGAACCATGCTTGTTTTCAGGTAAACGGACGACGACGGCTCGTCGGACGAATACTGTTTTATAGACTGAAGAAAGTTTGTGTTTTAACTTTTGTTTCAATAACAATCTTGTCACATGTGACCAAAAAAATCACACCTTCAAACAATTTATAAAGATTAATTAATCTGTTACGCCAAACTTAAGATTTATAGATTACTCCGAATTAGAATGACAAGTGAAAGCACAGAACAAAATCTTTATTTTTGTACACAAAACTTGTACTACCGGCAATGTTGACGATATTTCATGGGCAAATAGTAGCTTTTGGGTGGGATTAGTGGGATATAGAGAATATAGATGATACATAATAAAGCCCAAAAAGGCATAATACTTCTGCGTTGTTGCTTTGCTTCTACGTATTTAATATGCTGCAGATGTGCACATAGTACCAATATGCACGAAGGTGACGTGATGATATGAGTCATTTCATTCATAATATCATAATCATCATAATGAATGCGAATGCAGGTGAAAGCAATAAACGATAAAAATGTGGAACGGTAACGGTTAGAGAAGGAGAGAGGACAGCAGATAAGGATATGATTTCCCAATTCATAAGGCGTACGTTCCCAAAATGTTTCAACGGTGGAAAGTTCTTATTTTCATAATTTGTATTAACTTTGTAAATATTATGTTATGTATGTGTATGCTACGTCATCTTGGAATTTCATTAGTCGCGAAGTTAAAGTATTTTTAGCCATTTAGCTAACTCTTTGGTTGGACCGCAATTTATTACGCCTAACTACTGGCGTACTAATTGGCTTCACACAATTTTGTCATCGCGTTTGGGTGGTATTTTATTCATTTCCCATAAGGAAATTTTCAGACTTTGGGCAAACTGTACAGTGTTATGCGTCTATGAGACATGACGATGCAATATAAAGGCAAGAAGACAATGCAATTATTTCATTCCTTGTCAGAGCTGCAGAGA
Organism: Dicranocentrus wangi; assembly: GCA_036850665.1. Taxonomy (NCBI): domain Eukaryota; kingdom Metazoa; phylum Arthropoda; class Collembola; order Entomobryomorpha; family Entomobryidae; genus Dicranocentrus; species Dicranocentrus wangi. The sequence goes on from JAANSN010005997.1 coordinate 9,036, forward strand.
CAGTGCAAAATGCAAAGGCTGTTGAAAGATGTTGAAGCTTTGTAGACATTTCATCCCTGTATTCTCCTTTCATGACTCCGCATAGGTATATAAAATCTGTTATTTGTGTCGCGTACAGTTTTATGGCATAATGGCATACTACTAATTAATACCAATACCTAATCGTCGAAAGTATTTGAGTTGAGTTGAGTAGGTACGTAGGTATGTTTGGTTTGTCTCTTATAAGAGTTTTGATGGATACAGTATTTTCATACATCCATAAGCAAAACAAACGCCACTAGTTACATGAATGAAGCTGTTTTACTGTTGTTGCCTATTGATGGAGTGTTAATTTTTACTAGCCCTTGCTAACTTCATACATCTGCAATCTGCTGCATCCGTCTGGCTACGCGTTACGCTACGTGTAATATCGATAAACAAACAATATATACACATTTCAATTTCAACATAACTTTCGTTTTCTTATATTGTCTTGCGAAGAGAATACAGATGGAAATTACCTGCACCATGCTTACATGACATGAATAATATGCGTCATCTTGCATATCATGTGACGCTGGTGGTCGTTAAATGACCATGATATACCATGCAGTAATGTAATGTAGTAACTATTGTAGATAATTTCGGAGCACACGAGCACACCCATCCTTGCTTTAATGAACATTTACGGGAACAAGCATATTTCTACGTGTACATATTTATATGGTCCATTTACTACCTTGTTTGAAAGAGGTCGTATATTGAGATATACAGCAGCCAACGCATGTCGCAATTTGAATAAGGTTAAATTAACAAACGCTGACACAGAACGCGAGAAAGCATACGTTTTGCAGAGAATTTTAAGCTGTGCAGTGCACTTACAGTTAGGACTTTGCAATTTTGTTTGCACATCATCGAACGTATAGCAAAATCAGGTTTTACATACCTGCTGTTGTTAGCGTCTGTCTGCCGTCTCTGTATTTTATAGTTAAAAGACTAATGGTAGTCGCAGTACTCGCAGTAGTCCAAATCAAAGGTAGGTGTGAGTGTGAATTTCTGCGGCAGTGTTAGGTGCTCACCACAAAAGAACATCATGAAACTAAATATAAAACTAACCAAAATGTGAATGTTTCCAATGAAAGTGCTGAACACAAAGTGCATAAATATAGCACAATCCATAAAATAAATGCTAAAGCATCAACTATGAGGAAATATTTTGTTAAAATGGCAACTTAACACTAAGTTAATTTAATGTGTTCTGTGTCAGGCTTAAATGCGTATTAAAAGGTAATTGGATGGAATCTATACTCGCTGGAAGTTCCAATTGTGCCTGCGCGTCACGACAAGGAACTACTTACTTACTACTATGTTATTTTTGGAGGTGTATGGTATGGTAGCCACATATCTTCATTCAAAACAATAAGGTAGCTAATCCTAATACGAAAATGTGAAACATCAAGAATGCAGTAAAGAAAACTTCACTCAAAAATCAAACGCCTATTCTATTATTTGCTCAACCGAAATATCCTCTGGACTTCGCATGGGCGAGAGTGGGAACGTGAATGACAAATCAATTGTTTTTATTCCAAGTCTAGTGTTGTGCGCGTTCCCTTCCCACGCATTGACGTTATATTATTGTTCTGTACAGAGAGCTACCTATTTCCATCTTTTCCAGCATACCAAGCAGGAAGGACTATGATTTTATAATTTTCTGCTGGATGAGAATATGAAACTATATTCAAAATAGAAACGCTCGTATTTTGTTATATACCCACAGTAAGTATTACACTGGCAAAAATTCCCAGCAGGATATGTATATCTACATGATGAATGATGACCATCCTAATTGCACATATTCCAGAAAATCCAGGTTATGTTGCGTTACGCTTCTCTAACAATGCGAGTACGCGTGTATGCCCGTGTCTCATTAAGAAGATTATAGAACTCAATAGAAGTAAGCCTTGCCTTGTCTTGATGTAGCAATATACAATACACGGTCCAACACACTAGAGACGTTTCATGGAATTATGGGATATCGCATTGCATGCATGTGTAGCATTCGAATTTGAGTACAAAAGGCAATTTCATTTTCCATAGTCCATAGCTTCAAAAACAACTTGAAGTTAGTGTAATTTCTGTTTTACGACAATGTGGTTAGTAAACAAATCTGCAAAAACAGGGGTCCATACGGATAAAATAGAAGTAAGTTGTTTTTTCCACGCTTCTCCAACTAAAGCCTTGGTTCATTGGTTGTGATGATGTGATGAAGTACATAGTACAAAGTACAAAATGTAGGAAACAATGCGAGACATAGACCGTTTCCATACAGTAATATA
>JAANSN010005998.1:732-11348 GCA_036850665.1 Dicranocentrus wangi
CTCTTTTCGAGTCATTCTTTCAAGCCAATCCTAAAAATTGGGATATCATAATATTATCTGCAATTTTTCACTGGCTTGGATTAGATTAGCAGTACACGTGGAGAATCATTATTACTGCAAAGAAATTCTTTTTCAGAGTGGCCCTAGGATTGGGATGAGTACGAAGAAATTTTGCATACATGACAGCAGCTTCCTCGGCTTCTTCGGATAATTTTATCGGACGGCCATTGTAAAGTAGTTTGTAACCTCTCATTCTTTTATATGGTGACGGAAATCGCGGACCTTTATGCTCAAGTGTTTTCCATTTTTTGGCTTTTACATTTGTGCGTTTCGCAGGACGAGAAGCAGATCGACTTCCTGATAGTTTTCTTTTGGGCATACTGATGAGGGCGTATAGTATATATATATATCTTATATTACAACAACGTGGGGTGCTGGGTTTTTGAACGATATCAGTTTTGAATAAAATGCTATATAGGTATCCCATTTATGAATCTCGATTCCGATTCATTTTTCAAAAATGCGGTTTCGCGTAACAAGCAAATGTTCCTGGGACTTAAAAACATATCGTCATTAGCGATGCATCGGCGTGGATCATTTCAAATCTCTATGTAGCGTCGCACGGTAAGATACATGAATACATGCCAGTGCAATTTGAACTGGTACTTTGGATAGCCCAACGAGAAATCCGGCTGTCTTTCATTCCCTTGACGGATGAGCAATTCGACAGCCCGACACCCGACTCTGTCGACTGAAAGCGCTTTACTGCCTTAAAATTCCTTTTTTCTCCAGATGCTAACAATTTTTCCCCAAAAAAATCAGTCTCTATGGGGGAGCGTTAAAAAACAAGAGCATAAATTGCACAATTATCCTAATTCATGAGTCATAACATGCCAGATTATTCCGAGATTTGTGACAGCTGTTCTCCCGTAGCATAAAAAAGTGAATGGGCAGCAATTTTGAATTTCGAAAAAGCACCTGTACAAACTACAAAAGTTCCAGATAAATAAATAAAATTTCCATTGTGGTTTCTCCTAAAAACATTCTCTTTTTTTATTTCATCAAACCGGGCACATTTTTACTGAAATCATGTATAAGCCTAAAGAATCATTGCGCTGGAAGCCCAAAGTTGCTTTCCCCATCCGGCTGGACGACTTGTGTCTAGAGGCTGCAGCTACTTTACTGGAGAAAACTGGAGAGAGAATGAGTTTAACCTCCGCCCGAAACATCAGGGAGAAGAAAAGTTTTCGGGACTACATCTCCAAAAAATCTGCCCACCTCGCTCCAGCAAAGGATATTGGAAAAAGCAGTGGAGAAGCTTGTTGGTGCTACCACCTCCCTAAACCTCCTCGACATGTTCATACCGGATCAAGTGGCCAGACAGGGTGTAGATTTGCTAGGATTGTTTCGGTATGAAAAAAAACTCTCTAAGCTTTATTGCAACTTGCTTGACTGCAGCTTATTGAGTGGACATTAATTTGTACCCGTTTTATACTTCTCAGTCTGGGATTCGGATGTTACCTAAAGGACAACCGGCTCACGTGGTCTCAAGGCTCTGCCAAAAAGTTTAACCTGACCCTCGAACAGTGTGACCAGCTGTACAAGATTTTGCTTTGGTCAAAGCCAGCAGAGCTTAGCGAGCTCAAAATAGCGATTGCGAGGGGTGCCTTGAAATATTCAAAACTGCCAAATATTTTAGCTCAAGCCCGATCCCTCACCAAAATTGTGCTGTTGAGTGGAGCGGATAACCACACAATGAGAATATTGGGGTTGCACTGTCCTCAACTCAAATATTTGGACGTCTCCCATTCCGTCCATGTGACTGATCAAGGCGTTCGCAACTTTTTCCTGAAACGTCCCAGGAAAGCAAAGAGGTCAATTTCTCTCGATGCATCATCTCAGGAAGAAATCCTGCAAGCGGAAATGAACCCATGTGCTTCCACCGTCTTGGCCATGACACTTCTTGGCACTTGCGTGTCTTGGGAGGGGTGCGAATTTGTGTGCCGAGCAATGAACGTGGGCTACCTCTGCTCGTCACTTCCCCACGTAAAAATTGTCAGAATAGACCCTACCCCAGTCTGCGCCCGTTCAATACCTTTCGCCTCCCGAAGCTCCTTTTATGGACTGGAATGCTTGCTGAGTGACGAGAAGAAGGCGGTTATCGCGACCAGCATTGACAGTACGTTATTGCCCGAGGATCTCAACCAAGTGGTGATCGACTACTACCAAAAGCACGCTGACAACGGAGAAAGCTCGGTTTTTCTCAGAGAAACAAACTCGTTCAAGCTACAGTTACATTTGAAGCTGGAGTCAACAACAGTGACGTCACTCGTCTTGCCCTGGTACACTTTCACGTGGAAACTGGACAGCTTGGTAGAGCTGGACATGCTTGGAACGCATTTCCCTAATCTGAACCACTTCAGGGGGAGGGTAAAAGGAACCTGGAGTCGGACGGGGGACACTCTGTTTCAGCATTTGCGCGTGGCACATGTGTGGGCTCTGAATAGCACAACGGGGCTGTCCATCATGCAGCATGTGCCGTCTTTGAAAATTTTTGAATTCAACAACACCGTTACTCTAGCAGTGGATAGGGGAGAAACCCTAATGGAATTGACAGATGAAAGTTTGGAAGCGTGTTTTGCTAAAAACACCAGCTTGGCAAACAGCCTCATTGAGATCACAATCCGACCGTCGGTACTCACCCTAAAGTCTGTGAAATACTTGAAAGAAAAATGTCGAAACTTGGCAAGACTGGGAGATCTTGAGGCTTGGAATGTGTCGTCACAGGAGATTGGTGACATGAATAAACTGCTGGATACAGAACAATCTCAGTGTGTATTGACTGTTATGAACTTTCCTCCGTCGAAGGAGCCAACGTACAATATGAATGAAATTAGGGGAGAAACGTAAAGTCAATTGAACACGAAGAAATTACGGGTGATGCATTTATGTGATAAAATATTATATGACTGGGGTATTTGACTTTAAGAATAGTTTATATAGTTTACAGATGACTGTAAAATTCATGCCATTTAAATAGTGCGTTAAGTAATAGAAAATGTTAAAAATTGTCGAAAAAGCAATAAAACTGTGGAGTTAATGGGTTCTTGTGTTTATTAAATTATTAAATTATTTTCATTAGCCTACTGATCAGTTTTCGATATCACAAATACATATTATTATCAAATCATCCAAACATCTTTTGGTCAGAGAACCATACTGTAGACGGTTGAAACGGGTGAAATTAAAACTACATAGTCGGTTCCTTGATGGAAAGCGCACTAATGACATAGCTGGCATAACTAAATCGCATTACTGGGAAATGGCTTGAATATTAGTATGACAAACATCTCAACCGGCAACCCTGCAATAGTAGAGTATGAGTAGTATTTATATGCATGTCACAACTTTTCAATCACTTGCAAGTACGATACGATCGAAAGTGATCGTACTTGCAAGAAGCTAGTGTTGGCATTAATGGGATTTGAATAAATATATTTTGGTGCAGTGGTGACATTGCTTCCGCACTAGGTCCTTGACTTGATGGTTAACAATGAACATTCAACATTGGAAGGTTTCCTTGATCCTAGTGCAAGTAGGTATATCAATCTCATTTCGAATACCATTATTCTAATATTTTATGCTACCTCGTATTCGATCAATTTGCAAACTTTGAATCTTGTAACTGGTTTGACATCGTAGAATATTGTTAGATATAAAGACTTTTTAAATATGAAAGCAGTGTTTCAAATTCTCTACATGCACCACAACATGTAGGTATGCGTATGTCTGCAGAGTGCAGATACGAAAGGTAACTAATTTACATTTTCTATATGTTTTATTCATATGAATGCTCAAAGCTCAAAAATAGATTTGTAAAAATCACGAGACAAACTGAATTTGTTGTTTATTTATGTTTTGCTTGTAGCAAGTAGCAGGTATCATACAGTCATATTCAACAAGGAGCATTAAGTTAAAACGGACCTGCTTGATAAACATAAACTTACAGCGCATTGCCGAAAATTGTACCTGAACATTACAATCATATAAACTACACCTATTTGGGTCAACCGAAACTACTTGAAGTCGTAGCAGTACATATCTCCTCATGGTTTACTTGGTAGGAGTAATAATAACTACCAGGTATTATCTATTATTCAATTAATACCTTGTCTACTTGAAAGTAATTGCATTAGTAATTTAACGAAGTGATAAACTAAATATTGATATGAGCTTCAATTAGTGATCAGTGATTCAGTAATTAACCACAGGTTTTATATGTGCGCACGTTTGTGACCATTTTTAAGCAAGAATAAGAAGTGGTATTACATATTATACTCATACTCCAATCAGAAGGACCTCGTACACCCAGTTTACAGGTTTTATATATTAAGGAAATACTTTTCTAGGGTTTCCCTTTTGAAGTAAACGGAAATGGGGCACACGACTGTGGAGGGTAAGCTTTAGTTGACAAATGATCCTTGCTCGTAAAGAGTATATTGTTTTTGGCTTGGAAGGTTTTATAATAAGGCATTTTGTGCTACATGCGCGTGCTACGGTGCAGGGCCACTGTCGGGACCTTCATGGGGAGCAAGACACAGCTTGACCATGGCCGGGTTTTTCCTGTGCGTACTCTTATACTCGCTGAGGTTCAACTTGTCAATTGGAATTGTGGCAATGGTTAGCGATATGTCTTCGAAACAACTAAACAATGACTCAGCCAAACATGAGGAAATGTGTTCGGCCTTAATAGACTCGAGTTTAAGCAGTTCCCCAGCAAATAATACTTTTGAAGACAAAACTAAACCAGATTTAATAACATTGGATTGGAATGAGAAAGATCAGGGTCTGGTGTTGGGCTCATTTTTCTGGGTAATTTTTCAGTTTTGAAATGCGAAGTATTTTTTGCAACTCAAATTCACTTTTTAAAATGTTGTTGTGTGTTGCAATAAATTATAGGGTTACATGGTATCTCAATATCCGGGGGGTTTGTTGGCTCATCGGTACGGAGCAAAGTGGATTATCAGTTTGGGCATGTTGTTTGCTGGACTTCTGAGTTTGGTAATTCCACATGCTGCATATGTTGGTGGAAGAGATTTGGTGATTTGTGTGCGTATTTTGCAAGGCGTTGGCGAGGTGAGAAATATTAACTTGTACAGTTATAGTCCAGCCAGGCAGGCAGACTTATAATGGACTGATTAATGTATCAAAAATTACAGGGATTGGTGATACCTGCGTTACAAGTTCTAATGGCCAAATGGACGTCTCCTCAAGAACGTGCCCGTTTATGCGCGATTTGCTTTTCGGGAATGTCGTTTGGAACGGCGATTACAATGATCATATCAGGCCATCTCATAACTGCATACGGATGGCCATCCGTATTTTATGTTCCAGGAATATTGACCATCCTCTGGTTCGTGGTTTGGTCCACAAGCGTATTTTCAGATCCTCAACAACACCCCCGGATTTCACAAGCAGAACTGGATTATCTGGAGAAAACTACTGCAGCATCCAACGATCACCACGAACTTCTCCGCGTGCCATGGAGTAAAATCCTGCGTTCAACCCCATTTTGGGCAATCTTTGTATCGCAGTTTTGTAACGCGTGGGGTCAGTCAAAAAACATTACTATTTACTAAGTATTTTGCTGCCGAATTGGTTATCAATTATATCTTTATTCATTCAACACCAGACTCAGAGTGTGTCTCCTCGTCTGCACACGCTCATAATATTGTATCCTTCCTCGTTTGGGCATTCATACTTACTTAGCATTCTTATTATAATAATAACATCCGCCAATTAGTAACATATTTAATTTCACATGACAGGTCACAACATGTTAAAGGCTGAGGGTCCAAAGTATCTCCACTCCGCATTACATTTTGATATCCACCAGGTAAGTTGTAAGTATCTTCTTCATCTTCCAAGTTTGTCATTCTTCCTGTATAAGTATTTCCAGTATCGTTATTAAATAAAAATCGGGACATTTTGTTTCAGAATAGTTACCTCTCCGCAGCACCATATATAGGTCAATGGATATTCTGCATTTTGGTGGGAAGAATTTCTGATTATCTGATAGAGACTAATGTCCTCACAGTGAGCAGAGCAAGGAAGCTTTGTAACACAATTGGACAGTGGGGAACTGCAGCAACATTTGCTGGTATAGTTCTTGCAGGATGTAATCGAAACGTTGCAGTGGTATGCTTCATTTTGTCCGGTCTCATAAATGGAGCACTGCTTAGTGGATCCATTATCAACCCAATGGACATCACTCCCAGGTATGTAGTGCATCAAGTGCATGTATCAAGTGTAGGGAGATTGAAATTTTAGGCTTGGCCAAACCGTAGGCTTGGATTGAATTGGCAATCTCCAAATTGAATTGAAAATTAATTGACTTGAAATGCGTCAACTTGAATTGAGATTGAATCGAGGATTTTTGTTTGAACTGACTTGACTTAACTGTTTTGGTGGGCTACAGGTATGTTGGCGCTGTGGAGGGTGTGATAAACAGTGCTGCAAACATTGCCGGTTTTGGTGCGCCATACTTTGCTGGTCTAATTTTACACCACGAGGTACGATTTCAATAATATGAGAAATATAACAACAACAGCACACGTTGCGTATTATTATAGTAAAAAATATATAATTATTTTTACAGCCTTCAATCATAGGGTGGCGGTACGTATTCTTTATCCCAGTCGTTTGCAATTTAATTGGAAACTCTGCATTTCTTCTTGGAGCCTCCGTTAAACCACAACCCTGGAATTTTCCGGAAAAAAAGAATGTTGTAACTCATGTGGAGGAAGCACATACTGCTATGTAACGATAATTTAAAACCTTTTGCAATTTTACTTGATTTCACAGCATGGACAATAAAAAATGTTTGTATAAAAACTGGAATTTGCTCCAGATTAACTCAAGAAGTTGTGAGATTCGTGATTCTGTGTGGCGTAGGACTGAATGCAGAAACCTAATTTAAGCTTGCACTTTTCATAATCCCGTTGTCCAGACATATCTTTGGAACTACATGAATCTTACTTGTTTTCTGTCCACTAACAGCTTGTTACCCCTCTAAACTTGTTAGCTTTCCAAACATTTAAATATCACTACATATAGCATAATAGCATGCATTATAGCGAGATCATAGCTATTCTTTACTAGCCTAGTCGTACTTAATTAGTACTCGCAATTAGTTGATTGCAGAAGTGCAACTTACACTCCACCACGATGACCCGAAATAAGGCTGCCAAGCCAGTTTCGGAGGTTCCGCTCCGAAAGTCCCAATCACTATTATCCCATTCTACACCATCATCTATAAAGAAATCCAAGACGAAGACTGACACAAAGGCCAACAAATCTGTCAAGAAAAGTTCATCCGAAGGAACTATTGTAGCCAAGAAGTCAGACCTTGTCGTACAAATCCAAGAAGAACCGCAGCATACCGAGATTGTATTTGGAGAAGAAGAGTCTTTATACGACATGAATTACGAAGTGCCACCAGAGAGACTCAAGTTTTTCTCGGTGCCCATCAAAATGTTTGAATCAGAGGATGGCAGAAAAGTAGATCTCCGCAAAGCGCCGCCGCTAACCGAGGAAGACAAACAGGAGCTAAACAGATATGGCTCACGGATCATGATGGACAAGGAAGGTCACGTTTTTGGACTGGAAGTTCGAGACGACCTCATGACCGATTTTAAGCATCAAGATATAACTGCAGAATTTTGCCAGGTAAGTTCACAAGAGTAACAACATCCCATCCCCAATTTATGATATAATTTAGATTTTTACATCACTTATTCCATCTGTCACCATTTTGTAGTGCGTGGAATACGAATACGAAGTCAGCGAGGCTTTAACAAACGACGTTTCAGTTAGACGGCTGTTCATGGCTAAAGTTTTACTTGTTGAAACCCTCCTCAGACTTCCATCCATTCCCTGGCTTTATGCGCAGTTTAGCTTGTTAGTGATTACGTTCAATTTCAGCCATCAGACTCCAAAAATTGAAGAAACCCAGAAAACAGAAATGCGTGACTTGTTAAAATATTTCTAATTTCAGCGATGGTCTTCATGATTTTCTGTATCAACAAAGTATATTGCTATTTTTCATGATAACGTAAGGCAATAATATAGTATCATCTAAAACAAACTATATGTATGATGTACTAAACCGAATCGGGTATTTGCAGCGTTTTTGAAGGTACACGATTAACCAGTATCCGATATTCGCAAATAGGACATTATGAACCATGTAAATTAAGAGCTAATATATTTTAATATTTTGAAAATAAGCATACAAAATTGCCAATTCATACCCGTTGAATATAACTTGCATTTGAAATGTTGATTGTATGATTTAGGTAAGACGATTATAACAGGACTAACGGTAAGTCTGGTCGCACTAGACTACTTCATCTCATATATCAGAATTATTCAGTTTCGGAGTTACAATATGGCTGCTATTTTTCCAGTCTGTGGGATATTGCTTGTTGAGCTCCTTACTGACTGCTTTGCTGCAAAGAATGGAAGTTTACTTTATCGAATACGAGGTTTGTCCATAGTCCTGTTGATTTCGGGGTTAATAGTGAAATGGACTTTGTGTTGCCTACTTATTGTTATGTAAGGTAGGCATGATAATGTTGATTTTGTCATTATAGGAGCACGAAGACCCCGTTGGCATCCTTACACTGAACAAGAAACTCCACCAAAATCACATTACATATCCGTACATTTTATTTCTAAATACAAGCTACAGTGCCGCATTTAACGTTACACTTTCGGTGATTCTTCTGTGTAAAAAGGTATAACTTTTCCTTTTGATAAAATTCACGTTTAAAACTTAAATGTAGCTAATGAATCAATTCTTTTAGGTAATGAATGAAATGGGCAACTTTTTCATTCTGGTTTTGTTTGTGTTGGCGGTCGGATACGGTAGTTTTGTATATGCCGTGGTTTTCTACTCTGGGATAATCTCAGATCCCAGTGCTTGGGATTCCTTTCAAGTCGTTTTCGCCACGGCTTTTTCATGCAAATGGTCTATGGTATTACAGCTATGACAGTTTTTTGCTTTTGCGTCATTTTTTTGCCTTTTTGGTTCATTTCATAAAAAATTAGGGCCGTTTTGAATTATAGTGGCGATTCTACATGCTACAAGAAGTTATCCGAGGGAAAGTGATGAAAGTCAATGAACGAGAATACCAAGATGTAGCACTGTCCTTTGCATTTTAAAAGGAGGATAGGATGATCATTCTTTCCAAGCCGAAGCCAATTATTACAGTTAATCGTTAAAGAATAACAGTTTATTAGTTAAAATGTTTTAAGAAAACTGTAATAGATGAGTAAAGTTAACTGGTAAGTTTATTAGAGTAAAGCAAAATTAAGCAATATTAATATTGACTCTGTACAAGTCACAAGTGTTCATATTGCCGAAGCTATATATATCTGATAGCTTTTAGCTGATAGTAGTCACGCCATACGGACAAACAAGAGAATTTTCTTGACGCGATAACCCTTATTTATACTTCATTAATATTTGTTAATTCAGTGAAAACACGTGTATGGGCAGAGGCACAAACAACCGACATATTATTACGAGGGAGGTAAACGCAACATACACTATGTTACGCTATCTCTGCGGTCGCTAACATACACAAGTTTTATAACTTAAATTAGCATATGTTGTGAGCAAAAGTATGGCACGCATTATTGGATATAAAATACAACGTAAAATGTAATGAAAAAGACGAAGCCAGCCAGCCAGAAGACCAACCAGCAATGGTTTCATCAGTGAATGTGAATGTATGTAGCATTAATATCAAATTACGAATGTACTAGTATAAGAACACTTCACTATATATACCATACCACACCAACCAAACCTTACTAGATATTTGGTGTTTCATTTTGTTATGTATAGGTACGTTCGTAAATAGCCACAAACAAAAATTGCTGGCATTAGTTCAGATACAAAATATACCAAATAGCTATGTGGCAATGGCCACAAAATCCCCAGCTTGCATTTTAAATGTCTTGAAAGCATTTTCTTCCATGCTATTCTGCAATAACAGAAAAAGACATCGCCTGTTGCTGCCAACTTGAACAAAGTGTGGTGTAACAACCCTTAAATGCCCTGAATGTGTTCAGTGGAATCGAATGTGACGATCAGAGTCACATTTTGTAATAGAGGACATACCTATTTGAGCTGATTCAAGTGAGGATGAGGAGTGTTATTGAACGTCCTTTTCATTCCCTATTTGCCCTTTACAGATTACGTTCCATCTCCCCCTCTCTCGTTGGAAATTTAATGAATGAGTTCAATTAGGGTTCAAAAAGGTTTAAATTGATGTTAATGGATAGCTACAAACATCAGAAAATCACAATGTCACACTGGAAAGGAGTAAAGGGAGTTTCCTGCTAGCTTATGCACAGCAGACATATGAAACTATGAATTCGGCTATGCGGAATTTAAGCTTAAATTATAGACGTAAATTCAAAATGCGTTCGAGATATTACCAACGAGCTCATATTACGTAGGTATATGAACACGGACAATAAAAAAGATTGAGTTAAATTTGTCATTGTATGTTGTGGGATTTTGATTCATCTTGTCGGGAATGAAA
>JAANSN010005999.1:0-11345 GCA_036850665.1 Dicranocentrus wangi
AATTAATGGAGAGAATGTATGGGTCAGTGTCAGTGTCAGTATTATCTATTATGTCCGAATCCGAGTTCTAGCTACCTATATCTTAATCTAACGTATCATAATATCTATTATAGACATAGCACAAATGCAGGTCTTCCCTTTCCTTCAAAGTACTTGATTTAACGAATTTTAGTGAGCATTACAACAAGCATTCTTATTCATTTTCCTTAAGAAGCAATTCGTTCTCCTCGTTCATTCATGGCATGGCATAGGTATGTCATGTAATTCTTATGGTATTATGCAGGTAAAATAAGAATTTTAGTACTTGTTCCAATACGTACCGTTTTACAAGCACAAATGGTAAGTTGCCTTTGTGGTTCATCAGCAGAAGTTAATACGAGAAATGATGATGTTTTGTAAACCTAGCATTTTTCGCCTCGACTATTTTCATCCCATCATGTTCAACTATTCTGACGCAGAGACTTTTAGTCGTGATATTGCTGTAGAGTCGATACCGATCTCGAATCTGTTTCTTCAATCTCTTGAAATCTTCAAAATATTATAATTACTTTCAACTTTCAAGGAAGAAGCAAACAAACTGACAAACTGCTGAATCGCATCAGTTCCTGACTAGGATTACAACACGACATGAGTGACCCATTAAACCAATTAAGTGCATTAAGTATGGCTGCGCCTGCGAATGTTTCAATTACTCCTGAGACTCCAGGCTACCTGGATATTGAGATTCCTGACCAATACAAGGGGATTTTACAAGAAAATATTTCGCTGGTTAAGGAACTCTTTCCATACCACAAAAGACGATGAGAAACCACGGGCGCTGGACTTACTTCAATTCCTCGAAATGTACAAAGAAATATTTGCCCATTCTCCCGGATTTAGTACCTCTGACGGAATGGCAATGAAAAAGTTTCGGGAAATTTACCGGAAGGCATTCAGAGGTGTATTGTACTTGTCTAGTGACACGTTGCAAAGGGTACATCTGACGGCGTTAGAGGAGGCAAAGAAAGTTCCCATACACAAAATTCTTCCCGCGACTACTGCGGATTTGGAGGCTTGCATCATCAAAGAGAAAACTTGGATTGGACGGATTAATGACTTTAAACGGAATAAAGTTGTGTTTTCCATTAAGACAGATGCGTTCGAAACGTTCAGAGAAAGTATCCACGAAGAGTTTCCCTTTAATCCAAGTGACGAGATGCAATTTTATGATCACTACGACATGGAATTAAGATTTGACGAATTGAGGGACTCTGCCGTGCAAGATTTCCGAAGTGAGATCCCTTTTGAAAATGACAACGCATTGTTGACTGGATTTGAGAGAGAATTTGAAACCTTGCTTAATGAAAAGGTTCGAAATCGTCTTCTTCAAACAAATTTCACGAACCGTTCTAAGGCCGACGCATTCATGGATTCAGTGATCTCCGATCTCGTCCAAAAGTACAAGCAGAGTATCAATATGATACAGAAATCTCCATTGATGGAGGTACAAAAAATTAAAGAATTGCACAGTAATGCCAGGAAGGATTGTATCAGCCGATTTCAAGAAAAACAATTACCTGGAGATTCCCAATTTCATGAGGACTATAAGAGTAAATTGGAGGAACAAATTTATGTCAGTTTGAAAGAGTGTTTAGAGAAGGCTCGTGTTGCAGCCAAAGTCCGACTCTGGTTGTGTGAGAAGCAAAGTAAAACGGAAGTGGAGGAATGCGTGGGGAAAATTGCAGCAAAGTTTGCAGATCGCGCAGCCGCGGTTGGGGCCCACATTAAAAGGATGTTCGAGTCGGAGTTGGAGTCTACAATTGGAAATTTGCGAGGTAATCAATGACAACTACTAAACTGTAAATAAATATAATAATATGTAGTTTTAGTTTTCAAATACAGTCTGCCCATGCATTTACTTGTCCAGGCACAACAGTCGCGAGCGAGGACAAAGTTCGTTTTATTTTGGAAAATGCAAAGTCAGAAAGGAATGAAACTCCAGCAGCTGCAACAGGAAATTTAGCAGAAACAGATGAATGGTTTGACTCTGCTGCTTCAGGAGCAGACCCTATCCCTTCAAGTCCCCCACCAGCATCAAGGATCCCCGTTTCTACTCCCATAGTCAGAGACTACCTATTCACTCTCAATATCTTCATCGCCACCAGGACACTCCTCCTCCGCATCAAATGAAAGTAAATATGCATACCTCTGTCGCAACTTCTTTATTTAAGCTAGGGCAGTTTTATGTTTTTTATCAATCATCACACATCACTTTTTTACCAGTCATCTACACCAAGTTTTTAATACCTTTATTTTATTTTAACCAACCCGCCCTTACAAAACCTGGGAACAACCTGCAAAGGTTTAATTAATTTGTAATTTGTAAGTTTTTAAAAATATATCATGCGGACATTATATCATTTATCCATTCAAAATTTACATAATGATTATTATAAATCAGCAAGGACAGTGTGCAAAATTATTGCTCTTTATGTTTTGCTTATTTACAATCATGCAATAAATGACATTTTGTATATAACACAGCCAAAGCTATTAAATTATTTATTATCCCCTAATGATACTAATAAGTTGTCAGTAGTCAAAAAGGTTCGGCTGGGCGTTCGAGAGGAAGGTGCAGAGTTTTCTGCAAAAATGTAAAAAAAATGCCTATTTTCATCGTCAGCGTTCAGCTCACTTCCGTATTCCTCGACAACGCGGAGAACAAAGAATAAATTCCTCCTTTGTCGACATTCGTCTCTATTTTCCCCAACCCTTGGCGCAAGGTGTCATCTGGTTGTTTCAGTGTTCTGAAGAACTTCTCTGAAAGCATCAGTCCGGCTTCAACTTTTTACTTAAATATTAGTCTGGCTGTTTAAATTAATCCTCTGAATATTTGTGGCTATAATCAATTGTACAACTCACTTAAAGTATATTAATGTGCCATTAGCCATTATAAAGTAATAACAAGTTTAGTTTAAAGAAATGCAAGTGGACGACACCTGCTCCGCCTCAACTCCAGCTCCAGCTACAATTGTAAAGGTGGAATTTGGAGTATGCCTCCTCTGTTCCAGTCCAGAGGGGATGTCACTAGAGTCCTGGAGAGCCTACGAAGTATCCAGTGTTGACTCCAGTAATAATAACCCATTGAGCTCCAATCTGTGGGCGATTTTTATTGTGAGAAGGCTATTGAATATTTCAAAGGAGGGATGCAACAGATTACTGAGGAAAATGGGAGGGGTGGGTCCATCCAAGTGGTTTACAATGTGTTCCACTTGCTCTCCGATCGTCCAACAAGCTTTCGAGCTCCATCGCCAGATTTTACATCTGGAAGACCAGCTTGTCAAGTTAAGGACTCAGGCGGTGGAGGTGGTGCTCTCGAGCATGACACAGGGACACGGAGGTGACGGGGAACGACGGGAGGTGGAAGGGGTGTCGGTATTTTGTCCGAGAGAGGAAATCCGGAGATTGTGTACATGTAAGTGGTTGAAAATAAGTTATTTTAAATTTTAACATTGCATTATGTGAATCACCTCAATCTGATGGTATATTTCTCGTATATTTTTAGCCAGTAAAAGTCAATTCATTCCAGACCCACTCATAAAAGGCGTCAATGAGGACGTAGAAATGGCTCAAGTGGTAATGCCGGATGGTGTCGGCCGTGACCTAAACGACTTGAATATGGATTTGCAAGACGAAAGTAATGAAGCTCAAAGAGGGAGTAGTTCCCACGACGACAGAGAAGCTTCGAAGACCACTGTCCCCTCTACACCTGCGATTTCAAAGAGAGGTCGAGGTCGCCCGAGAAAACCCGTAGTTTATGCAGACATGTTGCAAGAGGATGACAATCATGAGGACGATTTGTACGTTCCATATGGGTTTGAAAGTAGTTTTGGCGAACGTAATGAAGCGCAAAGAAGAATGAGTGTCGCACATTCAGATGGAAGAGACCAAACTTCGAAGACCCCTGTCTCGTCTACACCTGCAATTACAAAGAGGGGTCGAGGTCGCCCGAGGAAAACTGTAGTTAATGCAGAAATGTGTTTGCAAGATTCAGGTCCAGAAACAATTACAGGTTGGTCCATTGCGAATAATTAGTAATAATCTCTTGTGATATAAATAATATGAAAAAAAATATCGGAAGCTGATACAAATTGATTGATAACCACGACGCCAATTTGTATGTTACAGATGCGTTAGAAAGTAGTTTTGACGAAATTAATGACGTGCAAAGAGGATCGATTGTCACTAATTCAGAAGAACGGAACCAGGTTTCACAGACCGCAGTCCACTCTACACCCGCAATTACAAAGAGGGGTCGAGGTCGCCCGAAAAAAGTAGTAAATACAGAAATGTGTTTACAAGATTCAGCTCCGGAAACAATTACAGGTAGTCCATTGGATGTATATTCTGTAACGATACATATAATGAAAACCCCTTGGGAAAACAAAACAAATTGCTTGCAATATTTAATGATTTAAAAGTCAATTCAAGTTTTTGGTTTAAAAACAACTTTTTAAGATGAAGACGACGAGGATTTGTATGAGGAAGATACAGACGACTACGACGACGACGATGATGAATGGACGACCCAAAAGTCGCGAAAGAAAGGACACTCCTCCAAGTCAGTTTCTAAGCAAAAATCGTCTAAAGTCAAAGCTCCTAAGGTGTCCGGTGAGCAGAATGTTGATAGTACACTACCCCAGGGAGGCACTTGTCGCCGTGGAGTTGGTCGTCCAAAAAGATCCCGAATGACAGTACGGTTTTCAGATGCAGAAGTCGCTACGCCTGACGCGGAGTTTCCCGGTGGACCATTGCAAATATGCACTATATGTGATGAAATGTTCACGCTAGACTTTATGGATGAGCACTTGCGCAGACATGAAAAATATAAAAATACAACTTGTAAAATATGCAATTTTCCGGCTAAATCAGAAAGCTTTTTAGAGTCGCATCATAAAAAGGTGCACGAGCCGAAAAAGAAGTATATTTTTAATTGCAAAAAATGCAAGTTTGTAACGAGGTTACCCACTCGAAGTGTTACTCATAAGAAACAGGTTAAAACAAACGTTAACTTATAAAATATTTATAATGTCAAAGTAAAAATCAGACAAATTTTAAATATTTTTTCCTTTTTTGCAATCTAGCATGCAGCCCTGGATAACGTCGTACAGGAAGATGATAAGTGGAAATGCAAAATTTGTGGTGATTTATTTCCTACAAGATTGGATGGAAATCTCCACCTGAGAGCAAAACACGGAGAAAGGGTAGGCCTTCAGGAATACAAATGTACGCAATGTGACTACGCCAGTTTAACTAGTGATCAGTTAAATGTTCACATTCTTGCTAAACACGAGCGAACACATAGGCACTTTTGTGAAATATGTGGGTCCGGGTTTTTCCAAACTTTTCACCTCCAGAATCATATGAAAGCTTTTCATTTGAATATGAAAGACGAGCGATCAGTTTTGTGTGACATTTGTGGAAAGTCATTTATGAGAAGGGTAAATATGAGAGAACACCGAAAATTCCACTTCTTTACCAAGGAGCAAAGGAAACAACACGCTTTGAAAAAGTGCGTTCATTGTGATGTAATGCTTCCGTATTCCTCGGCCCGAGATAAACACATGAGATCCGTCCATGCAGAATTGTACAAGTTTAACTGTGATCAGTGCCCCGCTACATATTCCAGAATAACTGAGCTGTTAAAACACCAGAAGCAAAAACATGTTCGGCAGCAACAACAATAAAAATTGTAATATTGTACTATATTTGTTTAGTAGTAATTGATAACGTGGTGTTATAGTGTTAGTACACTCGCAACTTTTGAATTTCGATAAAAAAAGTTATACTAATTCAGCGGTTGGTTTCGTAGGAGTAAATCTTAATAGAGAAAATTGGATAATAATTGTATCATTCATTATGGAACTAGGTATATTTATTTGACCAATGATCAAATGGGCCATGACAAAACTCAATGACTTTGTGTGAGAAGTTAGAATTTTGCGTATTTTTTGTATGAAACCCTTGTCAGTATAATTCTTACGTGTAAGCATTCCCACAAGAATTTTCTTTCGGAATTCAATTGCTTTGAGAATTTGATGTACTGCATTGACTTAATGTGCATTGTATTTATTTATTTATTTCCATCGCTTGCCGATGGAAGAAATCTCAATTGGGATAGGTGTATGGGGGGCTAGTCATCATGAAATTTGCTTAACCACGATTAGTGAGTCATTTTTTTGAATTACAGTGTATTAAAAGATATATAATGCACCGTTTTTATGTCATACTTTTTAAATACCTAATGTTTTTACCTAATGTTTTATTCGCCTAGGTTTGAGCTTGAAATACAATATATTGGAATACAAATTATAAATCCATCTTTCCTTTAGTCCAACCTACATTTATTAGCATTCCACCGTTTATTGCATTTTTAGGTTTTCAATCTCAGGGTGACTGTATGACATTTATTTAATTTAGAATATTTAATGAAATTATAGATGCCAATTAATTTAATCCCACTCACATATCCTAGCTTAAACAAAATATATTACATTTTGCCAGTAAAACGTATTATGTCATAAAATCTGCGGTATCAATAATGGTTGGCATAAAATAAATAAAATGCTGTAAAGCGAGTTTATGAGTATGAGTTCATACATCTCATGAACCGTTGCGATTACGATCCTTTTCGCACAATGTAATATTAAACTTTCTGAATTTAGCAAAGCAGCAAATCTCTTGTTGATACTTACAAGTTTAGTTTATTGCCGACTGACTCTGGATTCTGGATTATATCAGAGTATTTTTTATTGGCAAGGTTAGTTCTCCATTGATCGTCGTACAATTTGGACCTGCTATCAGCCATGACACTGACAATGAATTCTCGACTTGTCCTCCTACTGGGGCTTGTCTTTGCATTGGGACTCCAAGTAATGTCATTGAGGCTACCCCGAGTTAACCTTGAACAGAACTTGCTCTGCCTTCCCAACTTGCCAATCGTTGATCTGCCTGATGCGTTCTTGACATGTGCACAGCAAGTAACGGAAAGCGGAAATGCAACAAATCCAGACCAAGGAAAAAAGACGGATGAAATTGCGAGATTTTATGGATACACAGTGGACGTCCTTAATGTTACTACTTCAGACGGATATATTCTAACTGTGCACCGAATTTCAGGAAGCCCAGTGTCGCCTCCTGCTCCAGGAAAGCCTTCTGTTTTAGTTCATCATGGACTCGCGGGAGCATCCGACAACTGGATAATCCAATATGGAGACCGAAATTTAGGTACAAAAAACTTTCAAAACATTCATGATTTCATTTCTTCTTTCTCTTTGAAACTAACAATATCACAACATTTCACAGCGTTTAAGCTAGCTGATGCCGGTTACGACGTGTGGCTAGCCAATGCCAGGGGCACAACTTACTCTCTCGGCCACACGTCACTAAACTCCGAAACTGACCTGCTGTATTGGGATTTTGGTTGGCATGAAACGGCAATGTATGACATCCCTGCCACGATGGACAAGATTACTGAAATTAGTGGAAATCAGAAAATGTTCTACATTGGATTTTCAATGGGAACCACAATATACTTTGTGTCCATGTCGGAAATCCCACAGCTTAATGACCGCATTATTGCTGCTGTCTTGCTGTCGCCGGTGGCTTTTGTGGGACACTCCAGCAGTGCCCTGCGGCTTGTTGCGGGTGCTGCTTTGGGAATAGGGCAACAGGTAAAATCCAATTGACCACATAACAAATTGAATTTTATCTCATTTAATTGATTAACTAAATATTAATAATTTTGTTGTGTGGAACTGGGAAGTATTTACTGAACCCAGTTTTTAGAGGACGCATTGAACCAGCTCAACAATTAGATGCAGTTGACCGGCCATTCGCTGGCCGATTATTGCGGCCCGACTGCAATCCGATGTAGCGTGTGTAATAATTTCATGTTCGCCATTTTTGGCTTTGACACTTTGCAAATGAACTACGTAATACATATACATATATATATATTCTAATATTTTCCACTCCTGTAATTTCATGTTGTTCTAGTTTCATAAGTCATTGATTGACTTGTTGATTTCGTAAATTCCAGACAAATCTGCCAAACATCTACTCCAAAATCCCTAATATCATGTCAGTAAAGGCAGTAGCTCACTATGCCCAGTTGGTGAATTCATGCGAGTTTCGTCAGTTTGATTATGGCTCGATTGAAAATCTGCAGAGATACAAGAGCATCACTCCACCCGCCTATAATCTCACGAAGATAACAGCCAAGACTTACTTTTACTATGGACCTGCCGACAATTTGGCCGTGCCTGAGGTACACATAATATTATAGAGTGAATGATGCATTCATTCGTTCAAGTCTGGATAATGACCAAGTAATCTTTCATACATTAATTTGAGTATTTTTTTTTGTAAAATATAGGATGTGGAAATTACGAAAAGCCATATGGGCCCAAATATTGTAGTGGAGAATTATCGTGTACCGTGGAACATGTTTATGCATCTTGACTTTCAAATAGCAAAGGATGCCGATACTTTAGTATACAACCGAGTGGTTTCCACTATGAATGGTATTCCGCCTGTGTAAAAAGTGATAATCAAATGTTAAAACTTATAGGTTTAGTAAGGCTATAAAATTGTATTCATATATTATAATATCCTTTTAAACACCAAAAGCTATATAAAATAGCGTTATAGTTAAATGTTAATATGTTGTGTAGTAAAGTTCGCACTTTACTATAATTTTGGATAGAGAAACATTAAACTTGATGTTCACGTGATACTCAGGCACCAAAATAATTCATTAATAGTAAATCATATTAATCTGACCCTGATCTTACATAAATACATCTCTAGTCTTACATTCTTCACTAGATTCTACTAGAGAACTCACGTGCGTCATAGATGTTCCTCGTGACCCTGCCAATACTGCCAATATGATAACCGCAAGAGTCATACATTCCAATGCACAGAGAATGAAAATCAGCTCAATTTATTTTGATTTACTCTAGGTTTGCAGGGTTTAGAATTGCAAATTTAAAAGTAATAATTCGATCAGCTAGTTCGTTTGCCTTGCCAAGTGCTTAATGAGGAATGAACCCGTTTTCTAATATAAGGTTATTGGCTACTGTGACGAACAAGACTGTAATCTGTAATTATATATTTATTTAGTTGTTGATTTTAGCTATAATTCTTACAAATACAAACCAATGAAATCTTTCATCTTTAGAGCTGTACTGTGCACTGTTTTTTTCAAAAAGCTACTTACTTTTTGTTTCGGATAAATTAATTAATGGTAATTTTCACTTGCAGCATGTACAATGAAACAATGCCCAATATACTGCATGCAAATACTTATGTGATTTAATTATTAGAGATTATGCATTAATTTAAGCTGCACGTCTAGTAGCGAATTGACGTAATAAAGTTTACACTTTAATTAAGACCACCACCGTTAATTATTCACATTCAGTTAACTGAAGGTTCTAATTGCATAAACACAACGGTCCCTCACCTCACGTCACTCCATTTTTCGCCACTGGGACATGTCGGGGTTCGGTATTTCGGGTCTATTGATCCGATTCCGAAGTAATAGTCACATACATGATTTTATTAATTTACTCAAAGTCTAACTTGTATGCATGTACGGTACTGTATGGTGAACATAACTATCGGAGAACAAATTTCCTTTTACATAACTTCCGGTCTACCAACGTCTCTTTCTTCACTTTTTGAAACGACATTCAAAACTAGAAAGAGCAACAATGGTCCAAGACCTGTAATCTTTGATGTTGCCATTTTGCTTAGAGAATAGAGATGACACTTTTTCTATTTTAGGTATAGTTCTCAATATTGAATAAAAACCTCAACAATACGGGTAAACCCCCCCCGCAACGCTATGCGTCTGTATGAATTTACATTTTAAAAGTAATAATTATGAGAATGTACATGATTGAGAATATCGTACGTGATTAAAAATACTGAAGTTACCCAACTCTGTGAACTTTGCTTAGTAATAGTATCTGAGGGTGAGGAGCTGCAACCACATCTGCCGTTTACAAACGCATATAAACGTATTCTGTGAATTCAATTTGGATTTCTAATTAATTACCTTGTCACATTTTTTAAAAGCTAGTTTCTGCAATTCTTGAGCAGGCAAGCTTGCGAGTGCGTATATCAAATGAGTTACATGTGTGTTGAAAAATGCTAATTCTGGGTGACTTTTGATTTGAGATTTGTCTGTCTGTGTGTTTGGATAGGTGTTAGGGACAGAAGTGTTGATATTAAAATATATGTTTGACCATCCTTCTTGGTCAATTATCATTGCAGCAGAAATGACTGGTTACGCTATCTTTATGAGTGAAAGATGTGGTAGTAATTATTAGGAGGATTAAATGAACTCGTAACAGTCGTAACTGCAATCTGCAGTTGTGGAAGGTTGCATTTGCAATTTATGAAGCTCGCAAGGTTGTTACACCCGGCGCTCACAAAATGATGACTCATCTCATAATCATGATCCTGATCCAAACAAAACTAAAGGGTATCTAGTTCTAAACCTTTTAATGTGGGTAAAGAAATACTGATTTTGACAAGTAATTTACGAACGTCACCTTACTGTACTCTGTGTACGTACTGTGTAAAATTTAATTTTAAAATTAAAGGCAACTACCTACGTAAAATTTGTAAGGTTGAGGCACTCGTGTTTGACTGTAAATCGGAACTCAACGATTCAATTGCTTGCACACTCAATTTTTACATCATTTTGGTTATATAGTCATTTGAAAATTTGGATTACGGGTCACGGGTATGTACCTGACTACAAAAAGTTAGGTTTACGAAAGGGGTCATTGCGTTTCTGATTACTATCTTGTTTTACTAACTTCTTATTGACGCATTGTAGTACACAGTAAATTCAGACATACCTATTCATCACAAATCGGTCATTTGCAATTTGCAATGGCAATGAACACAAAACTATTTGAATAGAGAGAGCAGAATCTGTTAGCAAATCAAACTATATATATATAGGTATATATAATCTTGCCATAATGAACTCTACTAAAAACTATATATAGTTTAAAGAATAACTAGAGATGCTCAATGATATTCAGAATGCATCAATTTTATGAGATAAGCAGTGACAAGCAAGCAATAGATTTTATGGCATCACTTTACTACTGATGAAAGTAAACTTCAGCATTATGTTGTTCGCACATACCTAGGCACGTAACGCACGTATGTATAACTCATTTGAACCTACTTTCGATGAGTTCTGCAAATGCCTAAACAAATGAAATGTACGTCGAAGAAATGTTTCGCGGAATACCCTTCCGTGCCACATAAAGGAATAG
>JAANSN010006000.1:0-11345 GCA_036850665.1 Dicranocentrus wangi
CTGCTTACTGTTTACATGTACATAATATACGTGTGTATGTATTTGTGCGCTTGGAGGGAAGCTCGGAGTCGGCTCTGGCTCGGCTCTGCTCGGCTCCGACTCGGCTCTGCTTGAGTCAAGAGCTCTAAGCTCGGCTCTGGCTCGGCTCCCTTTTTCTGGCTCTAGCTCGGCTCTGCTCGGCTCCGACGGAGCACTAGCTACCAGTCAATTTAGATTTAGGAAAAATCAGATGAAAGGGTTCGTAGATATCGGCATATAAAGTAGACTATAAAGAACTGTCGCAAGCGGTATTTTGACAATATTTATATAAGAATTTTAAAGAAAAGTTCTGGCGCGGAGTTTGGATACATATACATGTTTCCTACGTATTTGCTAACGCGTTCGATGTCATGTTTACCTCTAATGTTTAATTCATGCAAGAATAATATAGCGACGAAATTTAAACAGATATAAATTATTTGTTGCGTTGACCATAAGCATGCATTCCAATAATTAACAAAAATAAATATTTTTTATTTTCTTCATTTCGGTTCTTACATTTATTATGTTCTTAACCGGAGAGCCTGCTAGCATTAACGATGATATAAATGCAGTTATCGTGTCTGTCAAAGGGAATTGCATTGGGAAATATATTGAGTTCAAATATCTACCAGAGAATTGCTTGTATTGCCGTTAAAGTATTAGATATATACATTACTACTTCGTGACACTTTTGATATGGGCCCAGACACTAAATTGATAACTTAATATAAGTGTACACAACCTGCGTTCATCCACTAAAGTAATTGCAAAATTAAACCGACATGTATATAGACTCAAACTACCAACCAACACGTGTTATTAAATTCAGACTAGTTCTTAAACCTCAGCACAGCCTCAACTAGATTATCCTTACTAAACCATCATGCAATATTTAAATCAGCGGCCGTTTCAGCGACATTTCTAACCTGAAAAACCCCTTTTACTGCATTAGCAACAAGTTAGCCGTAACATTAATGCAGAATTGCTCCAGCGTTAGAGAAGTCAAAGAGTCGAAGAAGTTGGTTGAAAAGAAGCCCACCCTAAGATATTTCCATGATACCACATGTTTCCTTATCACTTTGCGATTCCACTTGCCCGGGCCGATACATTTCATGGCTATGACTCGTTTTGCATCATCAACAACTTTGATGGACGAGGGATGCACTCCAGACGCCAGTCCGAAAATAACCAAAATGATTGTTGCCGAGTTCATCCATGTAGCAAGAGAGAGTAAGAGGATACTCCAGTTGTGTCCGCCAAACTGCATGACGAAATTAAACAGTGACACCGTATTTGATGAGATTACAGCGATCAGGAAGACACTGACGAACTCCTGGTTAATGAAATTGAAAAGATTGGCGTGGCTCTGAAGTGTCCTGTAGTTGCTGCAAATGCGCAAGTCCCCCTTGGGAATTTGGTCCTTCGCCTCCTCTCCAAACCCTTGGAGCAGGGCTCGTAAACTGATGAACCCAAACAGGAAGTTGGCGTTGACCAGAAAGTGCATCACGGGCAGCACGGACTCCCACAAGCTCCAAATCACAAATCCCTCCAATCCAAAGAGGATTTTAGTTGTCCCAACTCCACATCCACATGTCTTGCAAAAACTTGTGATCCCTCCGTTGTCGTCGTGCAGGATTTCCAGCGGGTTGAATCCAGATCTTGGAGCCATCATTGAGCAAATCGTCATTAGCAGACCAAAGATTTGCATTGTAAAACGAAATACTGTACAGAATCCGGAAATGGCTTTCTCGGAAAGAGTGAGACTGTCGTCTTTGTTCTTTTTTTTCGCTGACTCGAACTTCATGGTGAGGTTGACGTACTGGCAAAATTGTGTGCATGTTTCGTGATGAAACCGGATGTTGCAGCTGAGGCTCCCTAAAAGCACTCCGACCAGCACCACCGTGACGGCGTACTCCACGGATTTGTGAGGGCGAAGTAGATTGCAAAATGTGAGTAAGGAGGCAGCTGCGCTTGCTAAGCAGACACACGCATAGTTAGACTGGTGATGATGATGATGACGACGAGTTGTTAAAATCTTGTCAGCCTGAGCCCAGTTGTATGGTTGATATGTGATTAGGTTGAGGTAGCGTGAAATCCAGGTGGGCTCCCGGGCTGGGCTTACATGACGAATTTTGAGGATTGAGTCGTGAATCTCGTTAAGCACAGACATGATGGTTGCTCAGAAATTCTTCAAGCTATCGATTTTTTAAATATTTACTTTGATGATGATGGAAAAATTTTTTTAAGGGTTTACTAGCAGTTGATAGTAAAGAAGGACGGAAATATGACCTATTTTGTTGCGGCGTTATCAGCCAAATTATGGTAAATGTGCCGAGCTGTTAGTTAGATTTATTTTTAAGCAAAAAATATAGTATACTTTGGGCGGTAATGTCGCATAATTAATGCTCTCGAACGCTGAGTTTTTGTTTCATATTTTGCTTGATTGACAATCAAAGAGCGAAGCAGCCGCAAAACTAAAATACAAGGAAAAGGAAATGATTGACAATCATGATGACATGTTGGATGTAAACTACATTTCACCCGTTTCGCTTCGCGGTAGGCTTTATAATTTAGTATCGTTTGACGTGTTGACAATTTCCAAAACGATATTTTCCACGTCTCCGTGAAAATCCCTTCCAGAACAGGAACAGTAAAATCGACTCTTTATTAATATTCTAATGGATTTAGTGGGAATTTACGCTTGTCTCTCTCACTTCTGGCGTCCATACTTAATTCTAACATTTACTTACACAAGGTATCCGTATTTACGATTAGTAAGTAACTTGTAGATTGACAGGTATATTCCTCCTCACTTTTTGAAGTTGTAATAAAAATTTGTGATCCTCCTTCCATATATGACATTCAACGAGCCTCCTCGGTCGCGTCGGCCAAGTTGACATTCAATGTCATGCGTGACAAGCTTGTATCACTTCCCTGTCGAATATAGTGTAAACGTGAATAGTACGTAAGGTAACTTTATAAATGTTATATGGATTTTGTTAAAGTATTTCATAAGCTGATGTGTTTTTTTATTTCATTCAGCATTTAAATATTTTTTTATATTTTCTCATTACGCATATAGTTTTTGTCAATAATACGATTGGGATGATTTGGTACCATAAGAAAAGTAAATGGCATTTCCTTTCACTTCACATCCCGAAATTTTGAAGTTTACTAACACAGTCGTGTCATTTCTTGCCTGGGTTGACATATTATGTATGGCAATGACATGTCGTTGATAGTACAGTTGCACGAGACAAAGACAGGTGACGATTTGCTGCATTTTTTATTTTATATCAGACGGTGAACCAAAGGGAGAACACAAAATTCTGTGGATTTTAGTGGATGTTCCTACTACTCCTTACCAAACTCATGTATTTTGGCAATATTTATAAGAGACTGATAGACAAGTTCAGGCGTGGAGTTGCAATGTTTTGTCCCGAATGTTTTACTATCGACATAAAAATATAAAAAGAAGCATAAAAGTATTAGTTTTGTCAGCAGCGTCCAGCGTCTGTCACTCTGTCGGCCCATTTGTCTTCTATCTGTCTGTCTATCTGCCTGTGAAGCAAATTAATCAATTCTGCTTTAAATTCTGTCGCAAGTCTGTATATCCCGTTTGTAAGGTTTATTCTTGCAAGAATAATATAACGACGAAAAGTAATTAAACTGAGGTTATGAATTGAGGCTCGTAATACATTTGTTATCACAAAATGATTCCAGCATAGAAATACGACAATATAAGGGAAATATTATTTCCTTGGGTATTAGGTCTGGTTATTAGATTCGTTCCCTTTTTAATTACTTATTTAATCATTTCAGTTTTATGGGATGGATGTCCACAAAAAAACAGTTTAATTAAAATTCAATCGTTACCATTGCAATTGCTCATATTTGGATATTTTATGTTTTATTTCAAACAATGGCAACCTATGTAAAATTTATTAACTACTACATTACATTCATCATGTTACTGTTAGATATTGTATAAGTTTTTTAATACAACACGTTTTAGTATCATTTGACAACAGGATACTTGTTAGCCATGATATTTTCATCTTAGCCAAACTGCTTTATTACTGCACCTCTGTATCCACCAATTATTTATAGTTATACCCATATTTAGATATTTTTGTTTAAATGTATTTACAATATGTGTACCTATATTAAATTTATTTTTGGCCAGCTTCGCCAATTCAAAACAAACCTTTCAATGCATCAGCAGGAGGTTGATTGTTGCATTAATGCAAAATTGTTCCAACACCAACGGTGTCAAAAAGTCGACGAAATTACTGCTGAAAAAATTCACGCGGATGGGTGACCAGGATCCCACATGCCTGCGAACGATTCTAAGATTCTTCCCTGCAAGATTTGGGCAGCAGTTTGCCACCATCCCGTTGACCCTGCTAATAGTCTTTACAGATGCCGTGAATACCTTGGCAGCCAGCCCAAGAACAAACACGATGAGAAACAGGGAAACAGAAAAGTAATCCACGAATATGAGCAAGGCGCCCCAATTGGCATTGACCTCACGTGACTGACTAACCATTCCAAACAGGCCCACCACGTTGCACGCCACCACGGCAACCACAACAACATTTATGAATTGCAAGTTGACCCAGTTGAACAGGTTGGCCAGGCTCTGCAGCTTCCTGTATTGGTCACACATGGAGCGACTTTTCATCATCATCAGATGACCCGCTGCTGCAGCCTGTTCCTCAACTAGCTGAACAAAGTGGAGCAAGCCGGAGAATCCAAAAATGAGATTGGCGCTGAGGGTGAATTGGACAGCTGGCATTATTGATTTAAACAAACTCCAAACGAGGAAGCCCTCCAGCAGCACAACGAGCCCCGTGGTAATTTTCCAGCCACATCCGCCCAACCTTCCGCAAAAAAGCCCAACCCAGCCATCGTGCAGCAGTTCCAGCGGGTTGAATCCAGAATGTGGCATGACCATCGTGACCAACGCAAACAGGTATGGCACGGCGATTACGGAGAGCCTTATCCCGGTGCACATCCAGAGACACAATTTCTCCCGGACTGAAAGGAATGACTGGCAGCGGACCCTTCTTGGCGTTGTTGGATAGAAGTGGAGGGCAGCGCTGTAGTATTTACAAAAGTATCCACGGGTTCTGCAGTGAAGCCGGACGAGGAGCCCAAAATACATGTAGAGATAGCCAAACAGGGCCACCAGGGATGTGTACTCTAGGGATTTGTGTGGCCGGAGGAGATTTGCCCAAGTTAGCCCGCAAACTGCGAGAAGCACTAAGGTGGTCTTGGGGCAATTCCCTTGCGCTCCCTTGGCTACTACCAGTTTGTTCTCCTCCTTATCCCATCTGTACGGTTGGAAGGAAATGGAATGTACGTAACGGGAAATGGGGTTTAGGCGGGGTGGAGTGGGGAGAACCAAAGGGATTTTGAGGACTTCCTTGTGAATTTCGGTTAGAACAGACATGTTTATTGTAGCAAGACGTATGTATCGAGTTCAACTGAGACGTTCCTCGGTACACTAGATATATATTTGGTTGGCTACGACGACCGACCCTTAATTATTATTTTCATGGGAAGCAATTGGGAGTAATAATATTATGCAAAAACTAGAGAAAATAATAATAACTAATATTATTAGTGCTTTACAAGACCAGGGAGTACCAAAGCCAGAAGGCAATTGGGAAACTAGAAATTATTTTGCAAATACGGCGTATTCACTACTAATTACCTAATTCTGTTATTCTCGGGCTCACTGACAATCAACATATTAATAATATTATGTTGAATAATAATTTCAAGTTTGCTGGACCAAGATAAATATCTTCCTGGAACCAAATAAATAACAAAGGTTTTTCATAATCAGATTTTCGTAAATTTACTTCTTATCAGCGTGAAGGGTGTCAACTCAACTTACTATTGAACTACTACTCTGTCGCCTGTATTTCAATAAGTAGGATTTCATGGCTAAAAGTCACAAGAATTTGACATTTATGTTATACTTTTCAAGTTAATTTACTAAGAACAAAACATGAGAATGGACACTGACTATTGACTAATGTTTCTTAATTAAAATAAAACCAGGTTTTAAGACAAAAATCATGCTTTAAAGGTACGCAAAAGAGGTTGTAAAAAGTATAGAAAAGAGTTTAAACCAACAAGTTTAAAACGAGCTAAGAAATGTGTTTTGTTGTCTTCAACGAGAATTTTTTTAGCCTGACTGCTGAAAATGCGGAAATAATAGTGGAACATTGGACTCATGTTTTCGTAGCAAAATGTTTACAGACCGCCTAGATGTAATTTTCCAGTATATCCTGCATCAGTATTCCCTGAATAAACATTTGAACCATATTTACAATAATAACATGTGCATATTCAGTACGTACGCCATTTATACTTTAGAATTATTATTATTATGAATCTACTAACTATACCGCGCAATTATAAATGATTGTAGGATTTGCAAATATTACTGTATTATCTAACTCTCTCTCTCTTTATATATATGTCCTGGGTGATTTTTATTGTTGTGTAAATATGAAAATAACATGGGGAAATTTTCCACTGTTATTACATCAAAAGTCAAGGGAGCAAATAAACGAGAAAACTGTAAATCACAGTATAGATAACTTTCGTTCCGGTCCGGACACAATGATATGAGACAAAACTACATGATACGAGACGAAATTAAATACATTATATGACCCTAGTTGTTGTTTTACAAGAAAATCATTTATTTTGAAGTTTGAAATCGTTGTACTGTGGAAAAGGTTACGTAGTATTTCAAAATGTCACCATGATGATCAGTGTTCAAATACCTGTCTATTGATACCCAACTTGATTTGTATGAAACATTTGAAATTTTGAAATCGTCATAACGTTAAAACTGTTACGTAGTATTTCAAACTATTGTCACCATGGTGATCAGTGTTCAAATACCTGTCGATTGATACTCAACTTGATCTGCATGAAACATTCAAAAATTTGAAATCGTCATACCGTGAAAACCGTTACGTAGTAATTCAAATTATTGTCACCATGATGATCAGTGTTCAAATACCTGTCGAATGATGTATCACACTATATGTGGTGCCATAAGAAAAAACTTAAGTAGTAACGGTTTTTCACGGTTGCCGTTGATGAAAATTACTGAATAACGAACTCGTCCTAGATAAAGTACTGGTGATGCCAGTAGTGAAAGAAATTTTCAAAAATCTTGAAAACTGTAGCTGCTAGAGTCATCACAGACAGAGTAACAGACAGGCAGACAGACAGACGGACAGACGGACAGACAGACAGACAGACGGGAAAGGAATCGCATAAACTTTCCAACGAAAGTTAATAAATTGTCTAGATATATATGTTATTTATCTAATGTAATACTATTAAAATGATTAAAGCTTTAAGCTATCTTCCTTTAATTGTTTGGGACTCTTACAGAGTACTCTGTATCCTACTTTCAAAGCACATTCCTGTTATATTTTATAAGTATAAAGTATTTCACCAAACGTTTTCTAAATAGATTACTTCTTCTCTTGCCTAAATCAAGTAGAATAAGGATTATTTTTTAGTGCATCAAAAGGAGGTTGATTGTAGCATTAATGCAAAATTGTTCCAACACCAACGGTGTCAAAAAGTCGATGAAATTGCTGGTGAAAAAACTCACGCGGATGTGGGACCAGGATCTCACATGCCTCCGAACTATTCTAAGATTCATCCCTTGAAGATTTGGGCAGTTGGCCACTGTCCCGCTGACCCTGCTCACCGCCTTGACTGATGTCGTGAATACCTTGGCAGCCAGCCCCAGCACAAACACAATAAGAAAGAGGGAATTAAAGAAATACTCGACAAATATCAGCAGCCCACCCCAATTCACGTTTCCCGACTGATTGACCATCCCAAACAGGCCCACCACGTTGCACGCCACTATGGCAACCACAACAACATTAATGAATTGCAAGTTGACCCAGTTGAACAGGTTAGCGAGGGTCTGCAGCTTCCTGTAATCGTCACACATGGAGCGACTCCTCATCACCAGATGAATGACCTGCTGCCTGTTCCTCAAAATCCTCGAGTAGGTGGAGCAACCCGGAGAATCCAAAGATGAGATTGGCGCTCAGCGTGAAATGCGCACATGGCACAAGGGATCTCCACAAACTCCAAACTAGGAATCCCTCCAGCAGAGCGAGACCCGTGGTTAACTTGCAGCCGCAACCCAGATTTTCGCAAAACTGAGCCCAGCCATCGTGCAATAGCTCCAGCGGGTTGAATCCAGAATGTGGCATCAGCATCGTGACCAACGCAAAGAGATACGGGACGCCAGTTACCGAAAGCCTTATTCCTGTGCAGATCAAGACGCACATTTTCTCCCGGACTGAAAGCCTGCATGCCTGAGGGGGAGACCCCCTTCCCGTTCGGGTTGGATAAAAGTTGAGGGCTGCGTTGTAGTAACTGCAAAAGTAGTCACTCGTTCGGTAATGACATCGGATGAGTAGCCCAAAATACATGTAGAGATATCCAAAGAGCGCCACGAGAGACGTGTACTCTAGGGATTTGCGAGCACGGAGAAGATTCCCCCAAGTTAGCCCGCAAACGGCGAGAAATACGAAAGTGGTCTTGGGGTAATGGTAGTTGACCGTTCGCGCTCCCTTGGTTACCAGTTTGTTCTCCTCCTTGTCCCATCTGTAGGGTTGGAAAGAGATGGAGTGGACATAGGCGGAAATGGGATTTTTTATGAGGGACGGTGCTGCCGGGATGACAAAAGGGATTTTGAGGATTTCCTTGTGCACTTCCGTGAGCACAGACATGTTGAGCTTATGACGACGGTTACGAGCCCAACTGGGAAAGTCCTCACTTTCCCACCAAACAGTATATTTATATTTGGTTCACGGCGACTCAAAATTATTATTTTCCAGGAAAGCCATCTAGAACAAGAAGATATAGGAGGAAAACTTGAGAAAATAATAATTAATTATTAATGCTACTACAAGGCTCGGGAGTGAGCTAACTCGGGAATACACTTACCTGGAAAATTAGAACCTTGTCAAAGTGTTAGATTAGGCTTTCTGTTAGTGGAAATTTGAATGAATGAAATCCTTGATCATGTAGTATGATTCCTGCAAAACCTCATTTTATTTTATGGTTTAACCTCAAAGCGCACAATATAAGTGAATTGTGGACAGTTTTGTGTTCATATCGTGAAATGGGTATTGGAAATAGAGGAGTTTCATGACAACTAAAAAAACATTTGACTAGCCGAGTCCGGGTATTTCTCCTCTAAATAATGATATGTTAGTTTGGTTGTTAAGGCAGATGCTGAGATTATTTTGTAATTTTACTACCAAGGGTTTACCATATTAATTAATTCAGCCATCCTTTTGGAATTACATTACTCGGGCTCAAAATTAATTATAAATGTCGAATAATGTTTCCAAGTAGTTGGTTAGAGGTTATAGGCCAAGATACTTATTACCTTTTCTTTTCATGGAACTGAACCACTTATTAAACTTTAGCTTCACATTTATTTTCATAATTAAATAAATAGTATTTCTTATCAGAGTTTGGAGATTCGCAACCTCGAATTTAGAATACTCCTCTGGCAAGCTAGTGTAAAACTAATTGTAAGAGGAATATGGGGAACTGGACATTGAACATAAATTGAGTAAATGTGAGTATGCCCAGTTTTTCTTATTAAAACACACAAGTTTAAAGTAACAGAGTTTGGAAAGGGGTTCACAAATTTACAAGCCAAGAAAGAGGTGCGTCTTCCTGCCGTCCTGAAAGAGACAATTTCCTGGAGAATAATAATTTGAACTTTATTAGACCAAGATATCATAATATCCTCATCCTGGAGCAAAATAATTAAATATTTAACTCCATATGTTCATTTAATATTAACTTCGCGATGAATTTCATCTAAGCGAAAAGCAACTCAACTCCTCTCCTCTGTCATTTATAAAACTGCTGATTATTTTAATATGATTAATTGTACTGTAGCCGAGTAAAAACCTACGAGAAATTGCTCAAAATAAATAAGTACAATCGGGAAAACCGAGAAAAGTGTTTTGTAAGTAATACGGCGGAAACACGAAAGTATATTATTGCTCTCAAATTTTACACTTACAATTACTTTACCCAAATTTTGCAAAGCTAGAAAAGCCTTTTTTAGTCCTTCGGAACCATAACAACAATAACTATAGCCTGACTCTTTTATTACGCATTTGAATAATATGAATGATATCTTGAGGATGGAAAATCCTTTATTGCAAATACGAAACAACTAACATGATGAACCAAATTGATGCACAAAAAACACATTATTACATTAAATACTTGGCGGGATAACTAGTTGACCAAAAGCAAATTGATGGTGGCGCTGATGCAAAACTGCTCCAGCACGAGAGGTGTCAACGAATCAAAAAAGTTGCTGGTAAACAACGAGACTCGAACCTCCTTCCAGGACGCCACATGTTTCCTCATTATCATCATCATCATCCTGTGATTTCTTCCACCAATCTGACCCCCATAATTCACTAGTGGCAACATCCGCCCCACGTACTGAATCACCTGAACAGACACAGGGTGCACCCTTGCAGCCACTCCAAACACGACCACAAACAGAAAGATGCAGTTCACCCAGAGTGAGAGGAACAGCAAGTTCACGCCCAAGTTGCCCTTGTTCCACTCGTTCACCAATCCAAACAAGGCGACCACATTACAGGCCGACGCTCCACTCACGTTCGGACTGATAAAGTCAGCGTTGACGAAATCAAAGAGGGCCGCGTGACATTGCAACTTGCGGTAGGTGGGGCACAGGGACGACAAGGAGCAGTGGTCCCTCATCTCAGGATGATGTCCTTTTACCCTATTTTCAAATCCCTGGAGGAGCTTGAGCAAGCTGAGAAAACCAAAAATGAAATTAGCAACAATGAGGAAGTGGACCAATGGAATGAGCGACTCCCACAATACCCAAATGACCAGTCCCTCCAGAACTAATAGTAACACTGGGATTATTTTATTATTACTGCCAAGGCCATAATATTCTTGGCAAAAGTGAACGCAGGCATCGTGTACGAGCTCGAGATGGTTGAAGCCCGATTTTGGAGTCATGACGGCCAGTGTTGCTACCAGGGCGGGGAGGAATTTGAGCGGAATTCTCATCAGCATGCAGGTCCACTTCAAAGCCTTGTCGGCAAATGTCAGTTTTTCGACTTCTTCATCTTCATCATCATCATCATCACCTTGTTCACCACTCGGATAAAAATTCAACGACGTGTTTACATACTGACAAAATATTTCACAAGAGCTGTACTGGAGCCGGAGATTGAAACTGCAGG